>JABSTL010000910.1:0-29085 GCA_013759095.1 Fusarium sp. NRRL 29148
TTTCCATATTTTCTTTATCATTCAGTAAGAAATAAGAATAAAAAACAATCATTAATTAATCACTACGCCCCAGAGGGTCCGTTGGCGACCGGAAGGTATCTCATGTTGGATATTACAGGGCTCAATGGGGCGATGGGACCTTGTGAAGATGTGAGATGGCGCTGGCGGTGGCACAGATTTGTTTCATTTCTGGCCAGTCAAGTGTTTTGCGTTTTGGGCTCTTCAACGTGGCTTGCTTCCAGACTCAGGGGGGGCTGCTTACTTGTCTTAAATTATTTTGTAGGTAATAAATTACTCGAGTAAAAAAGCCTGCGCGCCGTCAGCCCCAAAGTTCCCCTAAAATACGGATATACATAATATCTCCTAAACGAGTTTTTGCGGCCGTGCTGAGGAGGAATGTTTCATCGTGGTACGTCGACTTGGGGGCCGCGGGTTAGCGGGTGGAGTTTCTCTAGCACTTTTAACTCGGGGATTTGCGTTTTGGTGCAATCGCGATGCCAATGCTTGGTATTGCAAATTAAACAAGGTTATGGCCTTGGAACGACAATCTTGGCTGACATTCACAATCACTTGTCACTCAAGATGTCAGGAACTCTACAGAGTACCGAGTCTCATTGTTTTTTGGCGCTGCCATTGTTTTACGGAGATCATCGAAGCGGGAAATGCCTTGGAGGATTCGAGCTGTGCTAACTTCACGGCACCAGCCCTAGCAGCTGACTCTGACGAATCACAGCGTCTCCCACTCAGATGATCTGTCTCGAATTAGCGTGCTAGCGTCGAGTGTACCGTGTTCACAGTGCCTGGGGGCCGCAGGGCGCAATGTACCTTTAATATGAGCCTCTCACCGACAAGATACTCGAGCGACTCGATAAGATTAGGTGCTCCACTACCCGGGTTTATAGTGGGAAGAGAGCTGCAGCTACCTTGCCATGGCTGCCGTGGACCGCCGGAGTGTCTTGTGCTTGTCTTCCTCCTTGGCTCGCTCTGTCTGCCTTGTCGCATGTCCACTTTCAACCCTTCCTTCAACATCCTGCTTTTCCTGTCTGTTCCTTTTTTGTGTGGCATCCTTCTTGATCGTCCGTCCGCCCTTCCTTCGTCAGTTTTCTTTTGGTATATTGTTCCACCACGGCCCACTTCTGTCTCTCTCTTAGCCCTGGCTTGACATTCTATCCGAGAACCTCGTTTCTTCTTGTCCCCTGATATTACATTCCTCTCTCTTTCTTGACTATACATACATTTCCTTCCTGCTCATGACACATGCCTTCACACATTGCTCTCCCTGGCGCTGCGCGTCCTCGCCCTAGATTTCTTGTCAACGGCTCTAATTGGAGATGGGTCAAGAAGGGTTCGACTTTACTATTCGCCTTGTTTGCTTTCACATTTACATTCTACTACTTAGTATGTCCTTTCTCCTCAACCCAAGCTCATACTGACCGTCAGATCCATAATGATAGTATCTGGAGGCCAACGGGTCCCATATTACAAGAAACCTCAGTCACCCCCTCCAACATCTCCTCCGGGGAAAGAAAATTCGTCATCGTTTTACCCGTCGACGATTCGAGTCCTGATCTCTGCAAGGTTGTCAGCAGCGCCGTAGCGTTAGGGTATCCTGCGCCTGTAATTGTCAATTGGAAGAAAGACTTTCACACCGAGGCCGACGGTATTGGGCCTTCGCAGCTAGGAAAAATTACAGGTACATTGAACTACCTACAATGGGCGACAGGGGATGAAGTTTCGGAGGAGGAGAAGCTGGGGGAGGATGATCTTGTGCTCATGCTGGACGCACACGACATTTGGCTACAACTACCCCCTAGCGTCATGATGCACCGATACTACAGCAGCAACGAGCGAGCGAACCGACGAATTGCAGAGGAATATGGCTTCTTTGACAAGGAATTGATGCAGCAGACCATCATTGCCGCCGCGCAAAAAGGCTGCATCGCCCCACGCGACAAGATTTCGAACCTCTACTGCAACGACGTCCCCGACAGCACCCTCCCCGAGAACGTGTTCGGCTTCTTCACCGACTATACTGTATCGCGATACAAATACATGCGCCCCAAGTATGTCAATAGCGGCAGTTTCATGGGTCCCGCGGGCGACATGCGACGATACTTCCAACGTGTCAAAGATCGCATGGACCAAGATCTCCTTGAGGTCAGGTCTGCCGAGGACCTCGCTGGCGACCAGGGTATTTTTGCCGAGATTTTTGGCGAGCAGGAACTTTGGCGTCGACAGATCAAGCAGGACGACTTTGCTGGCGACAATCCCGGAAAAGAGGCAGCACTTTCTGCGCGAAACGAATTCGAGTATCACGTCGGCTTGGATTACACACAAGAACTTTTCTACCCGACTTGCTACTCTGACTACGGCGGTGCTTTCGTGTCACTTGACGATCCCTCTTCGATTGCCAAGGAGTCGAGCCAAGCTGGCGTCTCGCCCCCTCGCGTAGGTGGTGTGCCAAGCGACATTTCCAAGGCCGAAGCTCCATTTGCTCAATTGGATGACCACGAAGGCAGTTGGGGTGACGTTTCGCTCTATGTGGACTTTTGGACGACATCTGTTCCCGTCGCGATACATCACAACGCCTGGAGAGATGGATTAAAGGCCCGTCGATCGACATGGTGGGATAAGACCTGGTACTTTCCCCAGCTGCGCAACCTGCTCGAGGCGCACATGACAGCAAACACAACGACACCATTAGCGAGCATTAACGCCGACGATGGTAACCTGGAGGTATGGTCATACGGCGCAAAGACCAAAGGTAGCGCGTCGCTACTGTTTGGTAAGAATAAGGATACAAAGGCTTGGGAATTGAGGTCGACAGATTGGGATACGATCTGTAAAGCCAGTAATCAAGCGGAGACGGAGTCGCACTGGTATGACGAGGTATTCAGGGATGGAAAGGGATTACTATAGAGGTCGATCATGATCATTTGGTTAGGAGTTCATTCATAGCGTGTGTTTTTTGAACCACTCATGACAGATACCAATTCATTAGACTATTGTTTGTCGTCAATCATGTTTGCGTGCCTTGTGCGACTTTGAGGCTTTTGGCAATCGAGATTTGTGACACATGGCCAAGAAATCTGTGTTACAGCCCCAACGTCTGCCAAGATCCCTTACTTGGCTGACGTCGGAATGTCCGCACTAGGCAGGGATCGGCTGTACCTGCATTGGATGCTTCTAGACTCAGCCCAGGCCGGAGAGTTTTTCTGGCTGCCGGTCTTGGCGATGGGCTACGCTGTCGGGATCTACGCGGCGCAGTCGGCAGTGGTTGGTATGGATAAAAGAGTTTGGATTTGATCGGTGGTAGTAAAGAGAGGTACATGAGAGTTGGAGTTTGTCGCCACGGAGCGGGAGGGAATGCGCTGAGGGTCTGGATTGTTTGCCGGGCGGGACGGATCGAGTGTGAGGCATTTGGTTTGGTGTAGGGTGGGCAAGTGGTGATCAAGGTCAGACTTGAAGGTCTAAGTAAATCTATGGAATCCAGGTCAGAATTTACACATGAAATGCAGTCATTCGCCCAGGTTGCTGCCTATCCTGCCTAACAAGCTGTTTGCCCTCATCTTGGTGTTTGTCCTGATGATTGACAATCATGTGGCTTGTTTGCGGGCCCAATCTCACAGGTGACAAAGGTTTAGATAAGATGCTGTGGCTTGATGGAATCGTAGGCGAGTTCCCCTGGGTGAAGCCATTCTATTCAATCATTTGTTGGCCCGTGGGTATTTGGTTGTATATATTCATTGACACCCGTTTGGTCGGGATGTTGTCGATAAAAGGCTAGCCTTATTGGTGCGGGAGCCGCCATCTTGAAGATCCGGGGTGTTTGTGGTGTTGAGCTAACCTTTCTTGGCCGAGGGATTGGAGCTTTTTATACGCCTCCAAGGCCGGCCAAGGAGTCATCATCTAAGTTCTTATGATATCAGCTTTATGCTGTAGCCATTGGTCAGTCATCGTGGTATCGATGTCTAAATAGTGGGCTAGAAGTGTTATTTGCAGTTGAGATTTGTGGCTGAGAACTTATTCCAGCAGAGAGAACCTAGCTTGCAGTTGAGACTTGTGGCTGAGAGGTTATTCCGGCGCAGAGAACCTAGTCTAAGCTAAGAGATATCATTGACTTACCCACCTTATTTTAGACTTTGTGTAAAGTATCCAACAGCACGACCTTATCTCTTGTTTTTGATTGTCCTATCTTATCCAGGTACTTTATGGTTATTTGTGAATACGATAGATGCTGTTATAATCTTGCATTTCAGATGTCAAAAACTCTCATACTAAAGTCTAGCTACCGTCATATCACGATAGTTGTTCCCGCATGGGAAGCACGACTGCGTCCGGCGGTAGAAAGTGATCGTTATGCTCAGGCGTCGAGCTAGTCTCGTAATAAGTACTCGACATTCGAAACTGCAAGATGGAAATTACCGCCGTAGTTCTTTTGCAGTAAATAGGATGAAAGAAACCCGTTTTTTCAACTGTCGGCTTTTCCGCAAGCAAACCATCCATTTTGCTCGCGATATCTCACAAATAGACCTGCGATAGACATCTTAAAGACAAATGTTAAAAAGTCTTTGGTTTGCACATAGTATGACTTGAAGATAAGGGTATCCGTGACTATAGATACTCTGTTACAGCAATATTTACGAGTTTGTCATAACTGTTTCGAATGCTCGTTTATTCAGTGAAGAGAATGGAGAGTATTGATTGGTTTAGGCTTCAGTCAGCCTCCCTTGAGCCCCACTTCACGTCTACTCAAGTCAAACTCATCTCAACTTCTACTTATCCGTTGTTCTCTTTTCCTTTCTTCTTCATACAACTCAAATAACTTGGAAAGAAAATAATACCATAACTTTAGCACTCCCAAGAAGTAAGCCCCGGCTCGCAGCACCCCATAAAACCAGCCTAACAGAATCCTAGCCATGACAACCTCACACTACCAAACCGAAACCTTCATGTCCGAAAACTTCGTCGAGAGCGCTGGAGCAATCCTCTTCCACTTCACAACTCGATCAATATGCATCCTGCGCGACGTAAAACGCAATGAATACATCCTCCCCAAAGGACGTCGCAACGTAGGCGAGTCACGCCACGACACAGCAATCCGCGAAACAACCGAAGAAACAGGAATACCCTGCCGTTTACGACCCATCAACATGAGGTCTCGCGTCTGTCCCTGGGACAAGGAAGACGTCCCTGATGAAGCGCGTCTTTTTCATGGTGTTCGTGAGCCGATTGCGGTGCAGATGAGAAGGATTGGTGAGGGTGAGATCAAGTTGATTTGGTGGTATATCGCTGTTGTCAATGAGAGAAAACGTGCGGGGAAATGTGAAGATGGGTTCAAGGTTGAGTGGTATAGCTATCAAGAGGGTTTGGAGAAGTTGACTTTCCAGAATGATCGGGAGTTGGTTGCCAAGGCTCTTGAACATATGAGAAACACCTGCTTGTATCCCGTACTGGCGGGCAATGAGTCAGAGTCATCTTTTAAGTTTTCATGGTAGCAGTTGGTCAGTCATTATAGGATAATGTCTACGTTGTTATCTAGAAGTGTTATTTGCGGTTGAGGCTTGTGGCTGAGAGCTTATTCCAGCAGACAAAACCTAGTCCAATCTCATACCTGTGAAGGTAGGTTTTCTTTTTATCAGTATTTATCAACTTGTCCAAGCAACTGTCATTGAAAGTTGTGATACGCACGAAGTGTTAGCCCTAGTCAGAGTAATCACTTCAACCAAAACCATATCTGTAGAAACTGTAAAACCCTGGTGTATATGTTAAAAAGCCCCAAATAACCGTCAAAACCAAGTTATGATATCCTGCCTCAGTAATTCACTAGGCCAGCCCTCATCTAAAATTGCCTCTAGGCTCAAGCATGTACTTGGCAACCCCCTCATCAAGAAACACCTGCTCCCCCTTAACAACCATCATCCTCTCCTTCATCCTATCCCCGTCCTTCTTCACACAAATCAACTTGCACAGCGCCCTCCACAACGGAGTATTGACCTCTTGCGTAGACCCATACACGTCTAGCACAACATCCTCAAACTCCTTGGTAGCCTCCCAGTCGCTCCACGTCCTATTGACCCAGCGGTTCTTGGCAGCCGTGTAGAAGCGGTCCTGGCAGAGGAGCTGGAGAGCGGGGATGTTATAAGTCTGGGCCATGATGAAGAGATGCATGGCGAGGATTATTTCGTGCGGTGAGCTTGAGGGTGAGTTGGCTGTGGGTGCCGTGGCGGGTGTAGTTGACAATAACCTATTTGATCGTCTTACAGGGCGCTCTGGAACACTGTCCTTTACAGTGTCTTTTTCGATAGGGCAACGTGGATAAGCCGCAAGTCTGTCCTGAATCTCCTTCACTCTCTCAGCATCATCTGATGCCGCGGGCTTTTGAGCAGTGTATGTTCCCGTGTAGAGAAACTCGAGTAAGTGCTGAAAGACTTCGGGGTCTTCATCCAGAGTCACACTCCGAATGGTGCGCTTCTGCGAAAAGTCAATGAGAGCATGCGATGGCACGAGGAATCACGTACCTTACGCGGCGTTATGAAAGCCTCCCCAAACCATTCGCACTGCGTACACACAATAGCACGATGAACCTTGAACTCTCGCCCGCGGCAGACGATCGATATATCGGAGTAGGCGCCATCAAGGAGAAGCCTGTAGGAAGAAGCGCGGATCGAGGAAGCGCAGAGATCATCCACGGCATATGGTTCTTCAGTATCCATTTCTTTGAAATTATCACTGATATGACTCTGAGCCGTGAAGTACAGCTCGGGATCAATGTTAGACATAGGAATATCGTTCTGAGCGATGTTGAAAAGATGAACGAGTTAGTGATGAGATGTTTGTTTGTTGTGAGATGAAGAGGAGAAAGAGGTTTGCAGCAAAAAACAAAGTCGAGTAAAGGATGTGAGAAGAATGATTATTCAGAGAAGCGACTAACCGCAGCAAACCACGGAATCCATGGGGAGTAGATGCAGCCAAACGATAGGAAGGATGCCACTGCCCGTCACTGTTCAGTTGTCACTGAAATCAAACCCGTCAACATTCACAAAACCTTGTAGCTTCGTTTAACAGTCTCCCCGGTTTGTTTACTACGGAGTTGTTTGCTAGTCATAAGGTCAAACCTTACGCTTTTAACACATAACGATGACACAATATTCTTTCTGGCAATATAAGCTTCTACCCCAAAAGCTTTCGCTACTGAGTTGTTGACATGGTCAGTGTTATGTGTTTCATTATCGAGGCTAGTGTCATATAAAATTGTGTGTTGCGCAAGACTATGCCAAACGGCACATGAGGTCGTTTGCAGCAGCCGCTTGGTGCTGGCAGCCACTCAGGTTAAAGTACAGGCACAAGCAGCAAACGCAGAGGATTGATAAGGACCACTGAAACTCAGAACATCTTGGTAACGCAAGCACTCATGCAAGCCCAGCATCTCACGTCGACGCAAAAAAGATCGCCTGCCGTGCATAAGTATTCACCCCCTCATCCGCCAAATCCTCATCATCAACCCGATCAAACCTCCACTTCTCAGGCAAAATATTCATAAGCATCTCCGCCACCTCAATGCTCCACATCTCCCAAAACGCCTGTATATACCCAGTCAAACAGCATGTAACGTAAAAGCCCATACCAGCCAGGACAATAGCAACGAATCACGGTGCCAGCACTGCCGGTTCGGGCCACCGCGTGACGATAAAGTATAGCGCCGTACCAAATGCACCAGCCTAGATACTAAAATGTATAATGAAGATGAAAAGTAAAAGAAAAGTCAAGATCACGAGGACGAAGAAGCAGCGGATGCGGAAGAAGAAGATATACCCCGCGATAGCACGGTTGCCGACGGAATTGAGACGGTGCGATGCAGACCGCGACTTAGGCGTAAAACGGTTAAGCATAGTTACACGGACGCGCATGGCGTGGAGTCTGACGGACGGGGAGCGGACAAAACTGCGGATGAGGTAGGTTACGAGAAAGACTAGGCCGAGAGAGAGACCCCATGTCCACATCTTGGGCGGTGATTCGGTGAGTTCTGCGACTTGCATGGAGAAGATGGATGTGATGAATGAGAGGGGTATGAAGAAGAATGCGAGTTCGGTGAGTTTGTTGATGCCAGACGTTTGATCGATGACGAGAGATGATTGGGCGATGCCTGTTGAAGCGACCAGGAGATTGAGCGTTTGCTCTGAGCGTGATTGCAGGGATTGAAGATCAGCTGTGAGTCCGGCCATTTCTTCCTCCAACTCTTCACGTAGGCTGAGAATACCCTTGGACTTTTCGATATGGCCGATCCACTCACTCAGCTCCTGCAAAGTCGACCTTATCCACGCTACATTCTGCCTCGTCATCGTACCCGCAGCTTCGAGCAAATGAACATGCAGGTCTGCCCCAAGATCGGCATCAATATGATCCTGCAGGAGACGCAGTTCGGCTAGGAGCTGCCATATATCATCGAATAGGAGTCGCGTGAGAATAGCCAGTATCGTCAAATCGTCCTGATTGAGCGTGCTGGTGGGCGTTTTGCTTATGTATCGGTACACAAGATCAAAAGTAAATAGAGAGTACTTGCGCGCAAAGTCGCAATCGCGCAGTAACTGTTGACGATGTTTGTAGGCCTTTCGGAGTGACTCTCGATACTCTTCGTCGAATTCGGAGTAGCTGGAGTATTCTGAAGTAGTGCCGTTTCTTTTCTCAACGGCAGCAATTGACGGATCCCTTCTAGCCTGTGCTCACCTTCTCCTGGCTTCTTTCTTGTCCTTCTTCAATTGCTTCTTTGTAAAGGTTGGCACAGGCGGATCCAGGTATGTCTCATTAGGGTCAGCGACACGCCAAAGCTCTTCATCCGTGTACGACTCAAATTCCATGGCCCGAGGAAAAAATGTTAGAGATGGTGTTGTCTCCTTGGCCTTGTCGTGTTGCATACTTCGTGGTGGGACAAAGACCAGAATAACTGCGCGTGTCAGTCAACGTTGCCAGTCTGCCTGGAACATACTTGTCTTTCGACCCTCCTTGTCAACACTCGACCAATAACCCAAGCCTTCTGGAGCCATGACTCTGAGATCTCTATTGCGCCAGTAGGTTGGGTTCTGTGGTAGTACAGGATGAAACGTGCTATAGGGGCGGTACACATTGGACGTTTTGGCCCTGGTCGATGTACCTTCAATCTCGTGGCCACTAGATGCTTTCGGAACATTAAGAACATTCGAGGTTTTCTTCCTTGCCTTCTCCTCTTTCTCTCTCTTCTCCTTCATCTTCTTCTCTGCACGTTTTTTTCTTTTGTCAGTCAAAAGTAGCCCATACTTGTCAAGAACAACATCTCGTTCAATCGTCCAACGTCCATCAGAGATGCGCTTCGCAATCTCATCCTCGTAGAAGCCCTTGCACCCCAGGTAATGAAGGAGACCAAGTCGACCCCAACGAAGATGTGCCCATTTACGAGCCTTGGTTCTCCGTGGCAAGTTCCATTCCGTTCGCTGACCGATCCCCGGGAGAGGGCGATGACGAAAACGCGTTTCTTGTTCGGCCCAGTTCATCCACGTTGCATTCTTCAGCTTGAGACCACTGTCGCTTGCGCAGTACCCTGAGGCGATGAGATGTTCGTACCAGAATTCGGGATCTACTGGGTACAATTGACCCAGCACGCCCATGGCGAAGCGACTCAAATCGCTAACCATGATGACTCGCACCTGGGAGCTCTCTGGTCTCGAGTCGAGAGCCATCGCGAGATCCTTCTTTGTCGTGACGAGGTTGCTTTTCTCCACGGTCTCATTGGCGAAGTAGTCAACAATTGAAATGGCGACGGACTCCAGTCCCTCGAGGCGCTCTCTGCGAGTTACATTGAGCCAGCGAGGATCCCACCGAGCCCGATTATCGAGATCGTTCATGTACAACCCGGACATCGTCTGTATCCAAAGTGGAGATCCCGCTCATGTTCCACCTTGTCGTGGCTTAACAAGACAGTGGAGGTCCGGTCAACTGGGGATGTATGCATTCGCCTATCCCCTAATAAATGGAATAATATCGATATGGCACCGCGATTTGCCGAACTCTCAACGTAAATCGAGGGTATTGGGCCTGGCAGGGCTCCGGCTATTCTCTAACCTTTTCTGCGTGCCCAGCGGCGGCTCAGCTAAAGTATTTATGACAGAAGAACAATGGCATCATAACAATTCAATCACCAATTTGTGATACTGCATCTCTTTGCTCTCTATTACTAGTCCCTCAATTTGTCTACACCATTCAATTTACCTACTTTAAAGTGTTAATAATCGCATTTTATGCCAGGAGACCCCCCGATTGACATACATTTTAAGCTTAAAATTCGAATGTCTGCTCCAGCACCCACTAAAAGGTCCCCATATACCCAATCACGACAGGGATCGCCTCAGCACTTTCAGGTAGGTAACATTCTCTAAACCTGTTGGTTGTCGATATTCTCCTCCGAATCTAGGTTGTCAATACCATGGAAGCCAGGTGGATTGAACGCTTCGGACTCGAGCAAGGGCATCCCGGCCTTCAACATCTCCCTTCGTGCGTGGGATATGACTAGTACCGTCAATCATTGTGATACATTATTTGTTTGTGTGCCAGTACGTGATTTAATGTCTGAACCCTTTTACCAAGACCACTATAAAGCGTAACCAGCACAGATGCTTGATAAGACTTAACCAGCACTTCTGAAACAGATGGATAAAGTAGGACATTGCGTACGTAACGCAGCACAGCCGTATCATGCCCCCTGTGTATAATCAAGCAAAGGGACCGAGTAGGATACTTCATTGGGCTAGCCGGCTAAATACATGGCCTGTCTACGCAAGGATGTGTAAAGTCGAACCAACAGCAAGACCAATCTCATGAATAAAAGCAACGAAGCATTTATACCCCTCATCGGATTCATTTCATGGCTACCGTTCCTACTGCTCAATTGAAAGAGTCGATCATGAGCGCTTACACATCCGAAGATCTAGCATCAGCCATGTCTTCAGAAGTTGCACAAATGGCACCTACGGCAACCTCTGCACAAGATCGCGCCGCCCTTACTACACCATACATTCCACCAAGTAACTGTACGCCCAATTGGGAGCAGACGAGCCTGCTCTGGACTCAGGATGGCATCTTTACGTACCCTGTTCTAATATCAGCACCTCCAACTTCATGCTACCCCTCTGGCTGGGGGAGCGGCGAGGCTGACTCTTTGTTCACCTTTAGTCCAGCTGTTTGTCCTTCTGGCTGGGATTATTGGAAGATGTCTCGTTCTGAAGGCTCTCCAGCAGTCTCGACAGCATACTGTTGCGAAAGGTTCCACCCCCGAGCATCCTACACCTCCGAGAACAAAGAGACTAACAGAACCATTTAGCGGATTCACCTTCAATCCTTTTGATCGAGGTGGTTACGTCGCCAAAGACTTCTTTACTAGCGGGTGTGGACGATGGGTTCAGACGGTGGCAGGCATATCCCAGGGCGATGGCGCAACGACCACAGCACTGTCGGGCTCACCCGATTACCAAGATGCTAGCGCGTTAGACGGCACTTTCATGGTTC
This sequence comes from Fusarium sp. NRRL 29148, assembly GCA_013759095.1. NCBI lineage: Eukaryota > Fungi > Ascomycota > Sordariomycetes > Hypocreales > Nectriaceae > Fusarium > Fusarium sp. NRRL 29148. Next base: position 11,536 of record JABSTL010000910.1, read on the forward strand.
ACCAAGCCTGGGCAATATCCTGGGTCTCGTCTGAGAGGCCTGATATGACGCCGATGCCACTTACTCTGACTGATGGTGAGAGGGTATCGCATTGGAAACCCGGCGAGGCATTTCCCGACGACAGTCGCCCAACCGAAAGGTATGATCAGAGCCAAGGGTATATCAGCACCTCGGCAGTGTGGTTTCTCATGATTGGACTCCCTATCATTGTATTTTTAATGATTTTCGGATGCTGCTGGGTTTGTATCAGGCGCCGCATAAGGGAAAGGAGAGCCAGGCGTGCAATGAGAGACTCATCCTTGTCTCGAACTGGTGGAGGACGCTCATCTCTCACACTAGTCTCGTGAGCAGCTTGAAACAGAGCGAGACAGCAATGTACATAAGGGATAGGGAGCGGGAAAATGCTTGGGCTGATTGATAAGTCGTGTAGTCGCATGAAGCTTGCCGGAGAAATAAATAACATTAAGTTAAAATGAACCTATGGACCAAGTACTAAAGAAAGCAATGAGTCTATACGGTATTATCATGGTAGATTCTTAGTTTTGACTTCCCCGGTAGTCGAGGGCTTGCCCACTTGTGTCGTGCCCTCCGCTACCGGCCACATTCTGCGACCATCATACTTGTCATTCGCAATCCACTCCTTCTTCTCCCCCATATGCGTCACATTCATTACCGGCGGTATCAGTGACTCAGATCCCTTCGGTAGAGCCTTGAGCCGCATAGTCGATGTATCATATGCATACAAGCTCAAGAGAAGACAGCCACCATTCTCGGGAGGATCAAGAACATAGGCGCCTCCGTAGCTGCTTTTCCGATCATCCTCATCGTTTGGGCACGACCAAGCAGCAGTCCAGCCCATCGAACAAAGATCATGGTTCCAATCATCCCCGGAGAAGGAGAACGGCTCTTTGTCTCCGCAGCCGCTCTGATCCGGTGCCCATTTGGCCGACGCGATAACTGTGTAACCATCTTCTTCTAGAGCCACATTCTGACCGAATGTGTTGTCGGGGTCGAGCGTGTAGCTGGAGTCGCAGAATGACCCTACAGCTTGTCGTGCTTCGTCTTCGGTGAACTCCACATAGTCTGGGTTACCTTCGAAGCAGTACGCTTCAGCTTCGGTGATGGCCGTGTTGGTTGGGAATGATGTCGTTTCCGATGGCTCGGTGGATGTTGACTTTGACTCCCCGACCGTCGTCGTAGCACTCGGATACCACGTGGTGACAAAGGAAACGCCTTTGATAGTGACGGAAATAGTATTTCCGACATGAGAAGGCACGATAATAGCTGAAGTCCCCAGCATCTTGGTCTTGGTGGCTGACTTGACATCAGGAATTGGGTATGCAGTTCTGTCAACGGTGGCATATCCATCATTAACGGGGTAAGGCGTTGAACTGACAATCACACTTGCTGAAAAGGTTGTCTTGTAAGTCGAGCCCCAGTTTCCGATGCCGTTGTAGTCATCGCCGAGGTCGTCACTATAGTCGAGAGTGGTGAGGGGACAAGAGGCAGCGGTAGTTGTTGCTGTGGCAGTGAGGAAACAACCGGTGATGACTTCAGTAGAAGTTGTGGTGCATGAGGAAGATTCGCAGGATACCCAGTAGTCGGTTACTTGAGAGGTTGTGCAGTCGCAGCCGAGATATGTGTTGCAAACGGTGGCACAGGGTTTTGTCGTGCAGACTTGATGGCACTCGGTGTTTGTCTCTGTAGCACAGTCCTCATCGTCATCATCATCATCATCATCGTCGTCGTTGTCATCATCCTTGTTCTTCTCACATCCAGGTCCAACACAGTTCCCTCCTGGCCCAGGACATCCTCCACCGATGCACCCGATCGAGCCACCACCACTTCCACCACCCCCTCCGCCTGGGGCGCAACCGAACAAACATGGCTTACCGCAACCAGACTTGCAGATAGGTCCGGGAGGTCCAGCGGTAATGATGACGCCCGGAGCGATGCCTGGTGGAGGTCCAATATCCACATCATCAGTGGGAAGAGGCCCAGGTTTATAGGTGTAAGTAATACCATGGGTTGGTTCGGTTAATGTGATTGGAGATGGAATGACGCTGCCACGTACAGGCACAGATTTCGATGTGGACTCTGTCAGTATGACGTTGGACACGCCAATTTCCGAGGTCGTAAGAGGCGGCAGGGTGATCTTGACTGTGATAGTTGTTGTGCCATACTTGGTAACGCCGCTGGTGGTCTCCGGCCATGTCTCTTTAAACGTCTCAGTGATGACGGGGAAGCTGATGGTCGTCTTGGATGAGAGTGGCCATGGTGGGAGGACGAGGGTACAAGGTGGTTGACAACCTGCTGTAGGGTTCTTGGAGTCCCAGATCTTGGGATCAATGTAGACAACGTCTTTGTCACCATTGTTGCCTCCGTCATTGCCCCCATCCCCGTCTCCGTCTCCGTCTTCACCTCCATCTCCATCACCGCCGTCACCTCCGCCGTGGCCTCCATCGTTGCCGCCGTCATTATTACCTCCGTCACCGCTGCCATCACCCTCACCACCGCCTCCACCAGTACCAGGCTCAACGGGAATAGGTTGACCAGGATTATCCGGCAGCTTCGGCGCCCAATCGTGATTATTGAGATACGCATTAACCGCGCCCCCATCAAAAACAACAAGATAATCAGCCTTCCTATCCCCATTGATATCCGCATAATGGACAGGACCCTGGGGGCTAACACCTGCTGCGATAGTCCCCATGTCATTCCACTTGCGTCCCTCACCAATTGGAATCTTGCCATTGTTGCGATACCCTCGAGCAGCTCCGCCATCGTACTGAACGATGTAGTCTGCCTTACCGTCTCCCGTGAGATCCGCAAATCGGACCTTGCTGCCAGGCTCGCCTACACCAGTGGCCACAACGACGCCCTCTTTCCAGATGCGGCCACCGTTCCTGGGTGGTATGTTCTTATTGTTCTGCCAGTACTTGACTGCTCCGCCATCGTAGAGGATGAGGAAGTCTGCGTACCCGTCGCCATCAAGGTCTGCAAACTGGACCTTGCTCCCTGGCTCACCGACACCTGGGGAAATAGTAATACCATCTTGCCATATGCGTCTATCCCCAGGGTCAGGCAGGTTGCCGTTGTTGAGATATGCCTTGACAGCTCCTCCGCCGTATATGATCAAGTAGTCAGCGCGCTTATCACCGTTGACATCGATGAACTCGATGCGAGAGTCGGAGAGATCCTCGTCGAAGCCCGGTGCGATCTCGCCAATTGCTTCCCACTTGTTGTCTCCCTTGTTGATCCAAGCCCGAGCTCGCCCTCTAGAGTCGACAGAGATTAGGTCATCTCTTCCCTCCCCTGTCAAGTCGGCGAAGCGGATGCTCTGACCTTTGGCTCCAGTGATACCAAGGTTCTTCCACATGCGGATGCTTCCATCGTCAGCAACAGCAAGGAAGTCGGCCAAGCCATCGCCGTCCATATCAGCAAAGCGAATCATTTCGCCTGTGACACCGTCTATGCCAGGGGCAATTGTGCCCAAGTCATCCCAGTTACGGCCGCCTTCTTTCAGGGTGTTGCGGAACGCTTTTACAGCGCCACCCTGATATACGACAAGATAATCTACGCCGAGTTAGTATACCAGCACACGTATCAGAATACTCAAAACTCACCAGCCTTTCCATCGCCATCAATGTCTCGGATACTGGTAGAGTCCTGTGGTATGCCAGCTGGCCCTGGGGCGATAGTAGTTTCAGCCTCCCAGTTCTTCTTGCTGCTGTCCTTGCCATTGTTGTGTGTATTGCGCGCCCACTTGACAGCACCGCCCTCATACACAATAACATAGTCGGCATATCCGTCACCATCAATGTCCTCAAACCGAACCTTGTCTCGAGACGCAAGACCGGTTGCCCATTTGGAATCGAGGGACTCGAACTTCTTTCCGTTATCCACGTTCTTCCAGACCTTTGCAGCGCCATCTTCATATAGAGCGATGAGGTCTGCCTTGCCATCGTTATCCACATCGGCGAGACGGATCATCTCGCCCTTGATGGACTTCCAGTCTGGGTTGATATACCCGATACTCTTCCAGTCATTGGGCTTCCCTCCGTTGATCCAGGCTCGCATCTTACCATCCTTGTCAGCAAGGACGTAATCAGCGATACCATCGCCGTTCAGATCAGCCAGAATGACCTTTTCGCGTGAGGAATTCTCAGCAGAACCTCTGATGGTTCCAACAGACTCCCATGTCCGGAAGCCTTCAAAGACAGTTCCTTGCTTCTTCCAGATCTTACCAACGATTTCTTCTTGAGCACCTCCTGCTCCTCCTCCGACACCGAGACCAACACCAGGAAGACCAGCAGCGTCTATCTTTGTCGGTGCTTTCAGCCAACCTCGTTTGTCAGCCTCAAGGATTGCTTTCAGCCAAGCGTCAGCCATCTTCTCATAGCCACTGTCGTTTGGGTGCTTCTCGTCCGAAAGATCACCTGCATTGATGTCTATTGGGACTTCGAGGATATGCTTTCCAGCCTTTTGTCTCTCCTCAATGATGGAAATGACTTGTGGGTTGAAGCGATCAGTGTTCTTCTGCATTCTGGGGTTATTTGCCCATATGACAGGAGCAACAAGAACCGTGGTATCTGGAGCATTCTGAAAAAGCCCATCAATGATGGACGCCAGCATGTTAGGAGAGCCCTCAAGGTCAACCTCTAGGTCCATGTTGTTCGTGCCGGCATGTACAAGAACAACGTTGGGGCGTGCTGCGATGGACAGCTTCCAGTAGGTATTAATCTGGGCAAGGACCTTTCCGCTGTGGCCTTCGTGGTCATTGTCTGCCATGCCAGTGGGAGGGTGCTTCAAGCTACCGACCATGTCTACTGAAGTACCGCGACCTATGAGTTTCTCACGGAGGCGGTTCCTGTAGCCCTTTTGGTCTTTTGAACCGTTGCCTTTGGTGATTGAGTCTCCGAGGGGCAGTATGCGAAGACTAGGAAGTGCTGCAGCGAGCGGTGATATGAGTGCTACGAGCACCATCATCATAGTGATGGCGCCCTGGAGCGTGAATGGTGGCATAAGGAGTGGTGTTATTGGCAAGCTGATAGGTAGTGATAGGTTACTGTGGTTTTTGGTATGAATAGAATGACAATACCATTTGTAGTAAACGTAAGTGACTTAGTTCCTTTCTTCTTATAAGTCGAACTTCGGAACGGGAAGAAACATATCAATCTATCAGTCTTTCCATCAAAGTTACCACGGCCCCCAACTATCATCGACTTCGCCTCGGAGACATCTTTCCGTTTCAGTCGTGCTGTCGACGAACAGTTGTTGGTTCCAGGGTATTTCGCAGCCCACTAATAAAAAGGCGCAGGAGGAATGCGACGGAGGTTTCTTCTTTGGATTCTAAAATTGTCGATCGTGAGTCATGTTCAGCTCTCCATTGGATGCTTTTGTTATCGTGGACAAGTGTGCCTTGGTGGCCAAGTCGGCTGCGTCTTGTGTTGGCTGAGTATAGCATCCACCACATGACTTGGAGTTTGAAGGTTAGGTCTGTTGGTTGTGAAATACCTCAGAATATCCATGGAAGAGGATCCTACGGCGGAATTATTTACAAATTGTGATCATTCAAGGATAGAATGTAGTTGCCCCAGTCAGAAATGCCCACAACACATTCGAGCGCATTGGGCGCTTTGATGACTATTGAGGATCAGCTTCGTTGAACCAACATAGAGTAACATTCAACTCCCATAACATCGAAATTAGGGCCATGGCACGACAGAGTTTGCTTCAATCACTGTGGACTCGGCAAGATTTGACTGCTCTGGTATGCTTTGCCAAGAATGGCCTTCAATACTCATGCTTTTTCTTCAGCAACTCGTTACTCCAGTCAATGTCAAATAGTGATTTTATTCACCATGAAGAAGGAGAGCGCTTGTGGCAGCGAATGATACCATTGATACTGACCCCTTCCGCGCGGTAGACTGCGGTAAATAACGCAGGGATTGTGGGCCAAGACATGGGCCAGGGTAGAGAACAAAAAATAAGAAGTGGCTGCAGTTGGATCATGCAGGAACCAATTCCCACTATAAGAGTCATGCCGTGCTTCTCTGATTGGGGGGCAAGCAAAGAGTCTGCCTTGTTACGACATGATTACATGATGCTGTTGGCTCTATTCCCAAGGCGACATACCTCCGATGCTGTTGGTTTTAAGCTTACAGGATAAAGAATCCTCAACTGTAACCTCACGGACCCAAAATAAACTGCCGACGTTGTATATGAAACGCCCAAGTCCCATGATGCGGCCCGGCTCCATCCTCGCAGCCACCAATCACAGAACCACTTGAAGCGCCGCTGAAGATCTCAAGATCACGACCAACAACACGCCCACTCTATCTTTGATCCTTCCTTGCAGTGGCAGAAAAAGCCTCATGGCCTGATTTTGGCAAGGTTCAACCAACAATGCAAGGCGCAATACAGAGTAGGATCAACGAAACAACGCAACCAACCGCCCCCATCTGTTACGGTAATTATGCCAACTCGGCCCTGGCAACAAGAATCCGTCTGAACTCGAGGCAGTCTTGCAAGGTGATTTGGTCTCTCGAGTTGATATCTAGTTTTGATCTTTGTACTAGACTATAACTATGTATTCATTGCCAGTCCAACAAATATCGGGATTATTCTATGTCATCTCTATTATTACAATTTCGCTGAATGCTCATGAAACTATCCACGATGCATACCAAACGCAGTATCTCATGGAGGCTAACCTTGAGTTCAATCTCCCTTCTCATCTTCTCCCTCTTTCTCCTCCGTTCTTCGTTTGTCCCATCCTCCCCATTATCCTCTTCAGATCCTGCTGCAGTCGCCCTTGATGATGACTTTCACTACTCCCCTTCTCTTGCTCAAGTTTCCAAACGGGAAGACAACCCACCCGCGGACCCGTATGAGAAAGCTCTCAGAAAGGGTGAAGCACTCTACTGTGATATGAAGGCGGCTCAAGCAGCACTTGAGGCCAAGAACGGAAAGTCTGCAGAGTCGCCTTCATATCTCCAGAAACATGGCTTAGAGGCCTATGAAGGCTGGGACAAACTTGCAAACCAAAAACCAACATTTGGAGATCGTCTGAATGAGGCGCTGAAGGGTATCGGAGCCCCTACCAGCTTGTACCACTACAATTGGGTGAATCTTGGAGGGGGTGATTGGTACTCTGATCCCGCCGGCTTTCTCGATGGTTCTCTAGACCTAGACGAAGCTGAAGTAAAAGCAATCGCGGTAGGTCAAGTGTGCAACTTGATGCAGAAGAAATTTGTCAATGTCAAGAGGCAATGGTTACTGACAAGGAACAGGCCACTGGGGCAAACTTTGCGAGCTCTTTTTCTCTGAACCCTGGGGTCATCATTGCTGATCACAACGTCGGGGTAAAATATGCCGCGGGACAATCATCTCCGATAGATAAGGAAACAACAGCTCTCACCCATATCCAACAGGTAAGAATTGGGTCCTTGTGCTTTGTGGTTGTTAACCTCGGATACCAGTGGAGCGATGCTGTTTGGATGCAGTGGGTAAGAAACCCAAAAGCCGATATAGTCAGATGTTATTCTAACTCGGACGATAGGACAGAGTCTGCTCTGAATCGGGCGGAGACGTCCAAGATCTTAAATACATCATCCGTGCCCAGATTGTGAACCACGCCACTCTCAAGATCGTATTCCAGGCCATTCTCAACAAATATGAGCGAGACCACAAGAAGAAGTCCTTGGGCCCATGGAAGAAAAGAATAGTCATCACTCATCAAAAGGATCCCAAGGAGCTTTACGCCATCCTGGGTAGCCCCAATGGATCAGGAGCAGCCTACATGTTGATCAATCACAAAAGTCGACTTGGAGGGGCAAGAGTTATTAATAAAGTCGAGATATTTGTTCCTGAGGGTAATTTTGAGGTTACGGGTACTGAGGTCGGCCGTGAACAAGAGGAATGGCATGTCATGCTTTTGTTTCATATCGTTGACGCTTCTCGAGCTTGATGGACACATCTCCATGAGGAACTGCAAGCCATGAGGGATCATCTTTAGGATGTTCTGCCGTCTGTTGAAGTATCCTGGTCATAACTTAGAATAGAATCTTAGGACACGTCAGTTTACTCAATGTATAGCATATCGTGTTCCAGATTCAAGAACAGAATGCACAATAATTCAAATCATGACAAAGCTGTTTTTGTATTCTGGGCCCGAGCCGACTTTCTAAAACTCATAAAGCCTGATAATACCGAACACATTTTGCGCTATAATCGGATGTTGAATCTTTTTATCTATGGACACAGCTTAATATTGAATACCCAATCTTTCTTGCTCTACTCACGATGCCTGTCGCTCTTCAGCCTCACGTTTCTTCCTTGCCCGAAGAACGGATTTGACACTTGCAGCCTCATCAGGAGGAAGAATACTCTCCCAAGCAAAGAAATAAAAGGCATCATGGGGCAAGCGTCGTTGGCCTTCGAGTATTGAGGAGTGCAGACCCAAATGATACATCCTCCACGCATCCCAGATTGCAAGACCGAAGGGGCGGAATGAGTCGAACTTGATACCTTCCAAGGGGGAAGCGCTGATAGGGTGAGAGGGGGGATTGGCCAAACATTCAAAGATTGACATTCCAGGGGCGTCTTCATCCAGTGCCACCGGGGTCCGACCCCAAAGTCGATCTTCAGTAAACTTGCTCCGCTTAATAGGGCGGCCATCTTCACGGTATCCCGCGATTTCCATGTATCGTTCACCTCGAATGGGCAAAGCTGTAGTCCATCTCTCACAATGAGGAGGACGCGGTAGTCGGTAGAACAAATCTTGCTTCGCCTCCCCAAGGCTTCCCAGATATCCCATGACAGACCTGACTTCTTCGGGTGACAGAGGGTATGTGCTTCCAAGGTTATGGCGGTCATCGCCGGGATTCATTTCTTTCAGACCCTCGATGTCCTGAGCCGGCCACTCTAGAATGTCTATCTGGCGACGCATTTCACCCACGAGCTGAATATACCATAAAGCGCGCACAACTCGCATCTCTTCTACCCACGTGGGCTGACCTACATCAACCACACTCACCGGTTCTCCGGCAAAGACTTGATCCCAGGCTTCGATATATTCACCATTTGGTCCTCGTCTATGATGACGATCGTACCGGTCTTCAGGATTGCTAAGGTGCAGAGGTCTGAAGCTAGGATCTCTCAAACGGTCAAGGAACGAGGTCAAGCATGCTTGCGAAAGCGCAGATATCTGGTGAGTGGTTGCGACAATCGATCGAAGAACCTCGACAGAGGGCATCGTAGTCGACAAGCATCCAGGGCTCAGCTTTTCATCTGGGGATGGTCTTGGAGGGGCTTCCACGTCGCTACCCTTCCACTTGCGCCCGACTTTGCGTAAGAACCGGCCCTGGAATTCATTCAGACTCTCAAAGGGAACTGCTCGAGTGCGCACGAGTATGACAGCGCGTATGAGCTCTGCAATCTCGGGCGGTATTATTGCATTGGGACCTGAGAGGATGCATTCGACGATGGTGATGGCATGGTCGTTGAAGAGGCGCCAGACGTGAGGGGATGCCGTGATCAGGCCCCAAAGAATGTCGAGCCCTCGAAGCCGTGTTACGATGGAAATTAAAACCTCTGGGGGCAATGTCTCCAAAGATGCTGCTTGTCGAGAACTTGAATTAGACATGTTGTGGTAGAATGATAGTCGAATTGGCTACTCAGAAAAGAGAAAAGAAATGATTGAATGAGTGACGAGCGTAGCAGGGAGGTGAGCGCTTAAAACAAACAGCGCCTCATGCATTGGATCCTTCGTGAAACACTCACTGACGGCCAACATTTTTATCCCTGTAACTTGTTGGCTGCGCTCACTCAAAAGCCCTGGAGGTCGGGTTGCACTCGGGCGGGGACCTGAGGTGTGCTGATCATGGCCTATTCTTGCGGCCGACACCTAGGTATCTAGGTATTATTCATGGCGGTGCATAGTCACGGTCTCCACTATCTTACAGTGGAGGAGGTAGGGGGGGATAGTTACCCGCATTCGATCCAGTGTCTAAAGGTCGGGACAATCCAATGGATGAGTACCTAGGTAGGTATCTTCAGTAACAAATTAAAGACTCAATTGAAAGTATATGTAAATAAGTAGGGATGGAAGCGCCACAGTACATCCCTGAATGAAGGCCTCATAGAGGTACGAAAGCGAACAAACGTCCAGTCCATCATCAGTCCATCATCCAACCGAAATTCATAAAGTCCAATAGACCATACCACTCCACAGCCACCATCTCAGGCTATTGCCCTCCCTAGTAATAGATAGGGTTCTCGGGATCAGTGAGATCAAAGATGACAACACTATGCGGTCGCGCACCTCCACGAGTCTTGGTAAAGATCTTCTCAAAGTCAATGGTGCGGTTGAAGCTAAGCGATCCATCATCGTTGATGTCAATCCAGTGACCCTTGTAATCACCAGGAGTGTTGACGATAGAAATCTACAAACATTAGCACAAGCCCATCAAGGAACACAGTAATGACGACTTACATCTCCAGCTTGAACGAAGTAGCCAGTAACGAGGAGGTTCTTCTTATCAGGAGAGATCTTGACGTAGTGAGGTCCAATAATGGGCTGCTCCTCATCAGGATCATCAAGACGCTTGACGTTATCGAGGTCAGAGATGTCGAGGGCGGCGATGTGGTTGCCGAGCGTGATGGTGAAGTAGGCGAATTTTCCGTCGTCGGTGATGTCGGAGTAGATGGCGAGGGAGTCCTTGGCTTTGTCGCCGAGATCGTAGAGGAGTTCGGCGACACCTTGGTTGCCCTTGGAGTCTTTACGGAAGGGGTAGATGATCCAGACTTGACCAGGGCCAACGGCGCTATAAACCTTTAGTCAGTCTCTGGTGAAGAAGTTGAGCGTTGAGACTTACGTAGCTAGAGCTGCACTCTCCTTGTTACCGGGGATGAACTTGACGTCCTGAATACCTTGGCCCTGTGGCTATTAGCTACGTTCTCATCTTGAGTCGGGTAACTCACGTTAGGAATAGTGATGGTAGAGATAATCTTGCGAGACTTGAGATCCCAAAGTCGAAGAGTATCAGCCTTCTTAATACCAAGAGTAGGCTTCAGAATCGTGATCGGAACGACAAAGTCAGAGGTAAGAATAATGTTCTTGTCAAAATCCACACTCAACCCATGAGGAGAGAACTGCTCTCCAAGAATGTTGAGTGTACCCTCAACATCCTCGGGCCACTCGTGGATGATGTTACCGTTGGCATCAGTCTCGATCAGACGACCGGGAGATGTACCGACGGCACTGCCCATGTAAGTGATGAAGAAACCACCGTCGGGCTTGGCACGGATCTCATCGACGATGGAGCCGAGAATACCGCGGTTACTGTGGTCGAACTTGGGATGGTATGGGTCCGAAGTGTCGAAGTAGAAGGCGGTGTCTTGGGTCTTGAGCAGAGAGAGAAGACCGCCTCCGACAAGGGTCTTGCCATCAAGGGAGCTGCCTAGATGATGAGGTGAGTTACCGCTGGTGTTGACATCAGTGATGTCAATGATTTCACCAAAGGTGTCCTAGTCTGTCAGTACACTTCTCACTATGGACTCAGCAAACTTACATCATCAAGACTAGCAGTGACCAAGAAATCAGCATGCTTGTTATCACCAGCACCAGTCCAGAAATATCCAATCTTCTTGGGCTTGATGTTGGAGACCTTAAAAGGGGGACTGTCCAATGGAGGAGTAGGGAGTTGGAGAATAGGCAGGGGAATGGCGTTATCAGCAAGAGGCTCAGTCACTCCTGGGATCTTGGGGATCAGAGGAGGGAGACTGAGACCTCTTTTGGCGATGTTGGCGGGTGATGCTGAGACCTGAGAGGCCAAGGCACCTAGAAGGGCCGTGATGGAGATGAGAGAGGGCATTGTAAAGGAGCTCAGTGAATGATGGGAAGTGAGCAAGTTGATGGTGTGAGTGGATGATGAGAAAGTTTGAGGGAGTTTCTTGGTGTTATATACTCCGATTCTCTCTCTCCTTCACAACGCTTTCTTGTTCTCTTCTATTACTCTCATTGATCTCCTGATTCCAGTTGTCCATCTTCCTCTTCGACATCACTCTCAAGAATTGTATCATCAAGCCTCACAAAGACACAATCGAACCTCATGATGAGTTTTCCTCTGCAATGGCTATCACAATTTCCTTCTCTGGACGGTTTACTCCTCAGCCTTGACTGCTCTTGTCTAGCTTGGCTGATGTGCTGGCAAGGAGAACATACAAAATCGCAGCGGAACTGAACTATCCGACGACTATAGGACTGATCTGCAATAACCTAGCCAGAAAGGATCTATCCATACTCTCGGACTTGGTGGACTGAATTACCGACCTCCCGATCGTCCGTGGGATGAGAGTGGTGGGTTATCGGTGATGCCCCTGATGATTGTCAATCTGGCAGAGGAGCGTCACTCATTTACCCATCTGGGAGCATTGCATTCTCTCAGGGTTACCTTGAGCTGAGACTTGCATGGACTAATGCACTCAATCACGCTTTGCTTGGACTGTCGGCATGGTCGACTATGGTTGAGTGTCTGTTGCTTCGGTCGGAGAGTATCTACTCCTAGCACTGGAGCTACGGACAGCATCGCGCACCAACGAGCAACAGAGCGCGAACTTCGGTCGGTCCAGATTCTGTTCTTCTGCTTACAGGCGATGTTTGGATAAGTTTGGCAATGTGTTTCATCTCGTCATACCCATTGAGTTCAAGCTTACCGCAGATAAGGTTCACGCACGGTTCTATCCCACATATCCGGGACATTTGGATCAACAGCTCTAACGAATGGCATCAGTATCGCGTGGTATTTACCATCCCCACTGAGACAGCCTTGCCCTTACACTGTCATACTGCGGAACCACTCCTCGGGGTAAGGAAAAACAGCGGACAGATTTTGGTGGGAGATCAGCGATTTTTGGTGTAAGCCATTCCGCTGTATTTCCTTACCCCCTAGCCACTCCATCCGCAAGGCAATGAACATCAGCCTTGACCCATTTGCTCGGGCGCGCTGAACTACCCCTGACACGAATCCCCGGCAGTTGGAAATACCGGTGGGGGTAAACAGACTAAATATCTCCTTTGGGAAATGACTTATAAGTTTGTTTTCTCGCTAGGCTTGATGAGTGGGAGATTTTCAGAGTGCTTTGACAGTCTGGGAAGACGTCTTGTTAGTCTGGATGGCGAGTATAATCCTTGTAAGGCTGCGAGCATCCACGCCGAGGGGCCGTTGCGAGCCATTCCGAGTTGCGATATCCAGAAACTACGAGAAAAGACGATCTTACTAAAACCCTTGGCCATTATGTGTATATGCAACAAATACTTCAATACCTAGAGCATCAAGCCACCGTGATGCTTGAGATTACCAGGAACATGCCGAAAGCCGGCAAATGCAACACTATGGATTACCATAAATGTATGCTTATAGCGTGGGGCCCTGGTTCGTCCAAACCCACGTTGAGCCGCACTAAAACCCGGCGGATCGATGGCGTTAAATACACTAATTATGTCGTCAACCCCAGATCTACATTAATCCTTGCCCGCTATCGCGCTTATATCCGTCTTGGCAGGCGGAGTGTCGATCATCACTACCGCGCTTGGCTGTGATGGGTGTGTGCGGTAGAGGGTTACACCAGACAACGATCAAGGCATTGACCCGAATGAAACTGAATTGTGGAGGAGAAGATTCTTGTAGAATTCATTAATACCAGTATTAGTTCTAGTGATTATGAGAATTAATTGTATACTCAGGTCGCAATTTTGAACTGACTAATTATTACCACATTGCAGCAATTGTCCAACGTCTTCTGTCTAAAAATGGCCTTGTTCAGGGTAAGCAAACGCCATACACACTCAGAATTCGTACTGCAATTTCCTTGATAGCTTCATGCAGCTATGCCGATCATTGTTTCTTTTAGACAGCGCGACTTATCGTAGTGTCATTTGTGTAAGTGTCTAGGGTGTGATTGCCATTCAGCTACGCCTCTCGTAATTTCCCAGTTTGATGGATGTGTTGTATGCATGATGTCGTGATGAAGCTTGTGGTGTTGAGTGTATAAGACGTCGCCGGCGGAACAGAAGTCCTTATCTTTTCACCTCCTTCATCCATCCCTTCTTCAGCTTCTTCATCTTTGTGTCTCAGTCTCATCGTCATCATGAAGGGCGTGTCGCTCTTCTCCTCTGCCCTGGCTCTATGCCTTGGGTCCAACATCGTTGCTGCTGCTCCAAAGGACACTCAGCAACCCGGCTTTGACAAAGGCCAACCCTATGATGGAAAGGGCAAAGGTGCTGTTCTTCTAGGTAAGCTCAAATACCCCATACTCTTACTCGTCCACATACTTACGCAGTGACAGGCGGTACAAACAAGGAGCTTGATCTCCAGAACCCAGACAACTTAGGCCAACAGCCCACTGACAACGGCGTTGTTCCTAATCTCAAATGGAGTTTCTCCGACTCCAAGACTCGTCTCTTGAAGGGCGGTTGGGTTCGTGAACAGGTCATCCAAGATCTGCCATCTAGCCATGACATCTCTGGTGCTCAGCAGCATCTCGTCAAGGGAGCTATCCGAGAACTCCACTGGCATAAAGTCGTAAGTCTAACACTCCTCTCTCAATCACCCAAATACTGACTTGACAGGCTGAATGGGGCATTGTGTACAACGGCTCTGTCCTCATCTCCGCCGTTGATGAATTCGGGCGATATCAGGAAGAAGTCCTCAACTATGGTGATATTTGGTACTTCCCCAAGGGTGCAGCCCACACCGTCCAAGGCCTCGCCGATGAGAACGAGTATCTCCTAGTCTTTGACGAAGCCGACTTTGACAAGATCGGGTAAGTCACCTCCTACACCCATTACACAACACCACTAACAAGCCAGCACTACCTTCATGGTCGACGACTGGATCAACCACACCCCCAAATCCATCCTCGCCAAAAACTTTGGCGTCAACGCCTCCGTCTTCGAAAACGTGACATCCCCCAACCCCTACATCCTCCCCGGCACACCAACCGCGCGCAACGTAACCGACGGACCCGCCGGTAAACTCTCAGGAAACAGCTCCTTCGTGTACCGCACATTCCAGCACGATCCTGAAAAGATTGGCGGCACGGGCGGTAATTTCTGGAAGATCGATTCCACAAACTTCCCAGCTTCAAAGACCCTCGCTGCTACGTTCGTTACACTTAAGCCCGGTGGGCTGAGGGAGTTGCATTGGCATCCTAATGCGGAGGAGTGGTTGTATTTTCACCAGGGAAAGGCGAGGGCGACGGTTTTTATTGGGAATGCGGCGGCGAGGACTTTTGACTTTTCGGCGGGTGACACTGCTGCGTTTCCTGATAACTCTGGGTAAGTTTGCTCGTCAGTGTGTGTGAAGGTGATACTGATGCTCGATAGGCACTACATTGAGAATACTTCGGAAGATGAGGATCTTATCTGGATTGAGGTCTACAAGTCTGATCGTGTTGCTGATATTTCTTTGACTCAGTGGCTTGCCTTGACTCCTCCTGATGTTGTCGCTCAGACTCTCAATGTGTCAATTAGCTTCGTTGAGAGTCTGAAGAAGGAGAAGCAGGTTCTGATTGAGTAGACACCAAGTGCCTGTGATGGTGTTACGACGTGTGGATGTGATGGTTTCATTCTAGTATTTGTTACTTATCTACATAATTTACGTTTTAAGCTCGCGCTACTCTCATGTTGTGGTGACCCCTTCAATATAACTATGTTCTCGAAGCCAAGCTCAGATTTGATGATCAAGATGACTCCCGCCCATTAACAGCGCTCCCACAAGGTCCATTACTATAAGTCCACTCCACGCTCACACCACTATCAGTACGATAAGTCAACCAGTTAACCTGCGCTGAACAAGCATCATCACTAGGCGTCAAGTACAACCAGCACGTTGCTCCACCAGCACTTGACCGACTCATCAAGCAGTTCTGCTTCTTCTGACACTCGACGCAGCATGCATAAGCACTGGTAAGACCAGAGACAGAAATAGTTCTGTGTTCTTTCCAAGCGCTAAAGTCGGCGATTCTCTTGCCGCCGTTGGCCGTGCTGGCGAGATTGTTGGCGGAGCAGGCGGCGTAGAAGGGATCGGCTGGGACGATTGATTCAACAGTAACTAGGCATATTAGCATTGAGACCATATATTGAGACTTGTACTTACCAGTTTCAGGGATCGTCTGGGTCTGAGACCTCTGAGCAAGGTTAACCCTCAACTCAGTAAAAGTCTCAGTCTCCGTCTCCGTAACCTGCGGTCCATACTCCGTAACCGTGATGACAAAAATACTCGTAGTCTTCTTCGTAACAGTCTTGGGCTTGAGAGTGATTCTAGCTCCCTTGACCGTGGTAGTTATAGTCTTAGTCGTAGTGGAGGGAATCTTCTTGGTGCAGTCGATGCGCTGGAGATATGTGGTGGTGGCTCTAGGTACAGGACCCCGAGCTTTGACTCTGGCGACATAGCCTTGTACTTCTTTGATGGGGACGAAGCCAGATGGCGCGGCGATTGTGGCAGTGGTGTACTTTGTCGTGGTTGTAGAAGTTGCCGATGTTGAGGTTCGCGCGAGCAGCATCACCCGGTTCGTGGTTTGTATATCTAAATCATCAGCACCACTCAAATATTCCCTCTAAGTCCATGCAATCACCAGTCTCGGTCTCAGTAGCAGTTTCGATATC
This sequence comes from Fusarium sp. NRRL 29148, assembly GCA_013759095.1. Lineage (NCBI taxonomy): Eukaryota > Fungi > Ascomycota > Sordariomycetes > Hypocreales > Nectriaceae > Fusarium > Fusarium sp. NRRL 29148. Next base: position 28,208 of record JABSTL010000910.1, read on the forward strand.
CGTATCAGCATATGTCGTAGTCACCTGAATCTCCGTCTCGGTCTCAGTGGTAGTCTTTGCCCTGGGCACGACAACAACATTGACTTTTCGAATGACCTTTTTGATAACCGTGATCTGGTTCATCACAGTCAAAGTAGCCTTTGGGACTTTATTCGAAGCGATACTCTTTGTACCATATTGGCTTTGGCAGATGACTTCGGTTGTCGCACCGAGGGCCTCTGTGCCAAAGGCGATCAGAAAGAGGATGGACTTGAGGACAACCATTTTACCAGCTAAAACGGGATAACAACCACAGAAATTAAGAAACACTCATAGTTAGTGAGCCCAACTTATATACACCGAAAAAATCAGATCATTTTCTTGACTTTTGAGCTATTCTAAAAAGATTCCAATATTGAATGCGCTGGCCCGAGCCCCAGGGTCATAAAATGCCAAGCCAACAGCAACATCACCAACAAACCCCGTAAGCGAGGAGAATATTAGATGCACGCTTATGTCCGGACCAATAGGGACTCAATTCGTCGACTTCAACACAGCTGAAGACACCAGACCCTGGAAAAATAACCCCCGTGCGACAGTAGGCTATTGAATTCTAGGCCAGACGATTTTCTTCGGGTTCGTATTACCAACGGCCGGGGAAGTTATATGGTCGTGCGATTTTGCCAGGGCTTCCGCGTGAGAGTGAGAAAGGTTTCGAGCATGAGAGAGGCTAGGGGAGCAAAGAAGTCACAGGACCTTGATCCTAAATGATAGAAAGACTTAGGTAATATAGCCTAAGCTTATGATAACTTTTGCTAAGTTTATCTTGATGTCAATCTTTATCCTAACATCGCTGTCGTTACCCTTATTATAATAAACCAACGCTCCGCCTCAGAAGG
>JABSTL010000911.1:0-17492 GCA_013759095.1 Fusarium sp. NRRL 29148
AGTGAACCCCACACCCCTGCTCATGCACAAGAACCCATGACGATAAATGCTATGTCACCCTAGACATCTTCAATTACAGAAGCTACAGATGCTAAATATAATTTGTTCATTGGAAGAGTGTTGATGTTTTCCCTCATCCATATTATATAATTAGAACTTTCGCGTATATCAACAACCATGTATGTAATGGTGTAAAGCATCATGGCTCGGCGTTCACAACAATATTGTTTATCTACACTGCTAATAACAAAAAGACAGCCCAATCTATCCGGATGAACATGACATTTACCTCCACTTGCTCGACCAAGTTCGTGCCAAGTAATGAATTTTTCAAGATCAGCAAGTTGCATAAACTATTGGCTATCCAACGCCTGCGACGGGTCGTCGCTATGCATTCATATATAACAATAACACCAACAGAAAGGGGTATCCTTTTATCAAACAAGTCATCCAACGTCAGAGAAACACATCCAGATCATCCATAGCCAACCCAACTCTTGCAAACCGCCAAAGCTAGCCTCATACATGTTCCTCCCTGACGTATATACTGATAGCCGTCCTGATCGACAGCGTTATTGGTTTGTACTCACACGGCCACGCAGCCGAACCCCTCCTGGCAATCCTGGTGGCCGAGATTGTGGTGTAGCCGATAGTGTTCTCGGTGATTGAATACGCACAGATCTTGTGGCTGGCGTAAACTTAGTTGTAGTGGTCTGTTGAGGAAGTCTAAATCGCGTCGCAGATGGCCTCGCGCCCACGGATTTACTGATGATGGCTGGGGCGTTTGGCTCCGGCGAGGAAGGCAAAGGTCCAACTGTGCGCCCATTTGGAGGTCTGATCCAAAATGATCTCGCAGCTACTGGCCGCCGCGAGGGTTCATGCCGGCCGGGACCTGCTGTGCTTGCCAGGTCCTGGTCAAACTCGGGGTCACGACCCTGAGTATCTGGCTCCAAATGTGATGGGACTGGTGCCATCGGTGTCGTTGATGGCAGACCGGAGAACTGGCCAGGTCCTCGCGAAGCAGGTCTCAAAGATGGCGAGGCTGGTAGCTCATCATCTTCATCGCCAGCCAGCGAAAACGCCTCATCATTCTCGTCCGCCTCTCGAAGCGGAGCCATGGATACTGGTGGCATCATAGTCGACATGGAGAATGGCTGCCCAGTCCATCTGGTCGGTGTCTCGAGCGGTGTACTGGAATAATCAAAGCCCCTATCATTGCGACTGGCCAGCGACCGCCTCCCAGACAATGCTCGCCAACTTCCGCGTGGCCATGCAGCCGGCACAGATTGTGGCTGTGGGCGAGTTCCAGGAGCCATGGATCGAATTCTATCGTCCCGTTGACGCCAATATTGCAGCACGCGGTTACGCCTTTCGCGTTCGTGCTTCCTTTGAACTTCAATTGCTGTGTGACCCTGTCCACTTTGTTGTAACGATGCAATCGACCAGGACTTGAGGGACTGCCGTTGCTTGTCGGCTGCCCAAAGCTGCCAGGCATCTGTATCCCGCTGCTCAAGGTCGACGGTGTACACTTTCCAAGCTTCCAACCATCCCTCTGCATGTTGCAGTTTGGCTTCTTGCATGCGCCTTTGGTCAATGTCCGCTTGGCGTTTCCATGTATCAGTAATTAGAATAACCTTTTGGGTATCTTTATGGGTTCGCAACTCTTGTATCAAGTCGCTTCGTGCCCGATCCTCCGTCGCCAATACCCTCCATCGATCGATAGCAGCAAAGAAATTGCGTTTCTTTCGAGCAGAAGAGACTTGGGTATACCTAGCCATCAAATACCTCTTGACCTGCTGCTTGTCTTGATCCGTACGGCTCTTGATCGCTCGATCAAAGACTCGCAACAACTTAGTAGCTCCGAGATAGAGTTGAGCTCGATCTCCCAGATGTGACCTGTGCAACGAATCACGCTTAAATTGCCTGAAAGTCCTGACAACATTGGACCTTGCTTGCCCCTCATAATACTCTTCTGCTCTTCGGCCGATGTCCGCATCCTGCTCGGCGCATTGGAACCATCGGTCGAACACTCGCGTCACTTGAAGATACTCGCGCCTCCACAGGAATGCCTGGGCTCTTGCCCTCAAGTTCCACTCATCGAAAGCAAGGTTTGCCTTCTCGATCATCAATCGCTGGCGGTACCCGACCGCCCTTCGACTGACCTCAGCTTGATCCCACCATTCCCGAAGATATGTGAAGGAGTGCTGAATATCTCCAATTCTCCTGGCAGTGTTGTATAGTTGGTTTTCATTTTCTGACATGCCCTGCCATTTGTGAATGGCATCCACTTGGAATCGCAAAGTCGTCTGGGTCTGTATTGCTTGAACGAGAGCCTTGTCATGTGAAGCCTGTGACAGCCACTTGGACATTGCTTGTATCCTACTACGCGAGGCTGTCATTTGACGGCCGAGGTGTTTGAGTCGGTGACAAGACCATATATCAAGGACTCGCTGGACTCTTCTCTGCTCGTAAGCGAGAGCAGCTTCTATCGCAGTCGCCTGTAGACTTTTCACTTGGGCGACAATTCGTTGCCACTTCTTTACAACCACGGCTGCCCTCATGTGGTCAGTGATAGGTTCACGGAGTGCAGGGGCTTGGCTCCATGATCGGAAATAGCGAAATCGTATCATATGTCGTCTTGCAACGGCGTCTCGTTCAAGACGGCGTGCAGTGCGATCAGCCCAATGGTTGAAGACCTTGCTTGCGAGGTAGATCTCGCGAGCTCTGGCGGCCTGTTTGAGGAGCCTGCTCTGCTCCTTTTCCGAATCAATCTGCTGCTCGGGTGTTAAAGGACCTTCTTCAGCGGGTTGTTCGTGTTGAGTTATTGTATTTCTAGTGCGCTCTTGGGATACAGGATGATGAACAATTGTGCCTTCGTTGTTAGTTACAGTGTTAGAACGAGCCGCTGTGATTGGAAAATGGACTTGTGATGGATTTTGTATCTGTGTATGTTGAGAGGGTTCTGCTTCAGGTTCGTCGAGTTCTTCAGGCTCTTGGGGCTCTTCATGCTCCTGGAGCTGCTGTGGAGGCTCCTCAACTGGGCTGTGAGGTAATTCATCATCATCATCGTGACGCGATGGCTCGTCAAAGTGCTCCTCTTGCGGCGTATTTCCTTGAATTAGATAAGTCGTAGATCGTATAGCATTACTTAGAACAGAAAGAGGGCGATGCATAAATGACTGAGCAGAAAGTGGCCTTGTATGTATATCTGTTGGGTCATTGAGCGAAGTTTGAGTGTGTGGCTCGAGTCCATTGACGTGTGGAGACGTCGTTGTTTGATGCCCGGTCACTGGTGGTCGATCTTCAAAAGGTTGAGCTTCAAAGTTCCTCACATCGGCTGAAGCTTCTTCGGGAATGCTCGGAAAAGAAGGAACCCGCTGTGCAGGCTGTGCTCGACGACTCGCAACCAGAGAGCGCCAGCGGTTCATGGCTGAAGAGACAACCGCCTTTCGCATTTCCTCATATGCATCCTCCTCCTCCTCCTCCTTGTCGTCATCGTCGGTCTCGGAAAATTCCAATCCATCCTGGGGGTGAGGTTGTGACGCTGGCGGAGAGACTGATGGTGACGGTGATGGTGAAGCTGGTGATTGTGGGACTGTCGGTGCAGTCGTGGCATGGCCGTTTTGTAGGCCTTTTTGTGGAGTTTTTTGCTGGCGCGAGATGGCATGGCTCTGGCGACTCGCTGAAGATACCGCGGGAGATGTAGAGGCTGAAGTTCGCGGCGACGCAGTAGTATTATCACCAAACTCCAAGACGATTCCCATTCGACTGAGGATAGCTTGGAACTTGTCAAGCAAGTTGCCATCGCCTCGCTCACCGCCAACACGGAAGACGAAAGTCGACAAGTGGTGATCTGAATCGGGGTCAATTCCATAGGTCGGGAGCACGACGTCGTACGCCTTGAAGAGCGCAGCAGCAGGGAGAGGTTTCGGCTCAGGCGCTGAATCGAGCAATTCCTGAGCAGCGACGACTACTGCGTGCAGCGCAGCGATGTCTGGGCGGGTCGGTCAGTTCCAGATCGAAGAAGCATCGCAAGAATGATACGGACCTTCGTTGGAGTAGTATGGGTCCTGGCTAGAGGGTGCCAGACTGGCATTGCTCGAGCGGCCATCGTCAGACGGTGAGGCCGCTCTCTGCGCAGCCGGTGACATCGATGCTGCTGGTGAAGTCGCATTTGAGCCCTGGCGAGAGACGTCGGAGGACATGGACAGATAATTGATTATTGGCGAGCTGCCCTCATCCGTCATTGACCCATAGTCAAGAAGTCGGTGTGTACCTAATGAAGCGCGAGCAGTTCTGTGCTGTCTGTCTGTCTGCCTGTGTTTATTTATTTAGTTAGAGAGCTGCACGAACACACAGAGTTGCGAACAGTCAAACTTCAGTTGACTTTGAATGTTGCGCTTCAGTAAATCGGTTTATAAGAATGCAGGAATGGAAATCGACAAAGGCGATGCTAGCGGCGCTTCAAGAATTGCACTATCGTAATTCGACGAGGGGGTCGTATTCAAACAAAGCGCAAACCCGAGTTCCAACCCGACAGAAAACGCACGCGAATTTACGCGGTCGCGATGCCAACGGGCCAACAGCTCGCTCGGACGTGTAAAGTGGGTGGCTGGTACGTAAACGCCTCATGGGCCTTAATAATCGTACTGTGTTATTCGATAATCCATAGACACTGTATGAGCAATACTAGGTATTTTCAGCACCTACCTACCTACTAGCCATTCATTCCTTGCCTTCAATCATCTATCTCCATCTCTCACAGAGTCACCATGAACCAACAAAGAACTCGTCCCATTCAAAAGTTTGCTAAAGCAGTCTCACAATGCTCTGTCGAGGTCTGGATTCTCTTGTCTTGTCATACCTGCATCAAATCACTAAAATCTGGTAGGCTACGGCATACGGCAAGTGTATCGTTGCCGACTATAACGCTGTCCACAAGGATAAGTGTGCTAAAGAGTTTATGAGGCTCAAAGATTGTTATTTAGTATGTCCTCCTATCTATTCGCTTTAACGACAACAAGTCTGACCCTGCCGTTCAAGGCTGCATCCAGGAAAACATGATGCACTACTCATGTAGCCACAAGTCATACACTTTTGATCGAACCTTTTGTTTAATACTTTCATCTGCTACATAAACTTCAATTTTATTTCTTCAAGATTTACAGCTTGAGTAATCTCAACAAAAATGTTGCCTGTTGGACCTCTTGCTCCTCCTCTGCAATAAGACCCTCAGTCTGTGGTTCCGCTCCAGTCTCTTCTAGCGGTCGGCGCAAGACCTTCTCAAACACTGGGTTCTGGGACTTAAAGGCACCAGACAAGCCAATATCTTCAGGGTCTGCAATGACGCGGTACTCCATCTTGATGTCGTCTGTTGGCACAAGACCTGCCTTCTTTCGAAGTCTCTGGACACGGTTGATGATCTCACGTCCTAGACCCTCAGCTGCTAGTTCAGGGTGAATCTCAGTGTCCAAAATGGTGAGCACATCGCTATCGGTGTTGATCTCCAAGTTCTTGGAAGACTCGTCCTCCTTGATACCTCTGCGCACAACGAGATCGCCCTCTTCCAGACGAATACCGTCAACAAAGATTTCCTTGTCACGGACGTATCCCTGGACCTGATCGCTCGTAAGAAGAGGCAGCCCCTTCTTTACACGGGCCATATCCTTCTTGAGCTTCTTTCCGAGAACAGGCCAGTCGGCAGTGACGCTGTATTGAACGTTGTACTTGGCTTCGTCGCTCGAGAGCACGAGGTCTCGCACATTCAACTCTTCGCTGATATACTTCTCAAGGGACTTGACATCCTCAAGATATTGAGGATCGGAGTGAATGACCACCAGTGTCTTGAGAGGCTGCTTGAGACCAATGGTGCGGCGTTCACGCGATACACGAGCCAGTTCAATGACACGCTGCATGCGACCAACACGTCGCTCCACCTCCTCATCGAACAGCTCTTCGCGGACATCGGGGAATGGCAGGAAGTGCACACTTCGGGCATCTGCACTTTGCAGCTCCTTAGGAATATGAGGTAGAAGCTTGAGGTAGATGTTGTCAGTAAGGAAAGGGGTAAAAGGTGCCAGTCCACGGCACAAAGTGAACAGAACCTCAAAAAGGGTGTTTAGGGCATGGAGGGTATCGTCAAGACCGTTCTCTCCCTTGAGTCGCTTTCGGTTGAATCGAATGTACCAGTTTGTTGTGCTGTCAATGAGACCAAGGAGTCTGGGTACGACAGTGTATAAACGGTATGAGGCCATCTCCTTGTTCACGAACTGAAGAAGGCTTTGGCAAACTGCCAGAACCCAGCGGTCCATGACATTGGTGTTGCTTGACTCCAACTTAGGATTCCAAACGAAGTCCACGCCCTCTGCCTTCTTGAGCAGAGCAACTTGGCCCTCAAAGAATTTGTAGCTGTTCCACAGCGGCAAAAGGACCTTCTGGACGACCTCCTTTACGCCAGACTCCTTGAAGCGGAGGGGCTCGGCTCGCACGACAGGAGAGTTGATGAGGTAGAGTCGGAGAGCATCAGAACCGTATTTGGACATAACGATAGAGGGATCGGGATAGTTTTTGAGACGCTTCGACATCTTCTTGCCATCCTCCGCAAGCACAATGCCGTTGACAACACAGTTCTGGAACGGTGACTTGCCAAACAGGTGAGTTCCCAGCACTGTCAGCGTGTAGAACCATCCACGGGTTTGATCCAGACCCTCGGCGATGAAGTCTCCGGGGAACGACTGGTTGAACTTATCAACATTCTCGAAGGGGTAGTGTTGGCTGGCATAAGGCATACTTCCAGACTCGAACCAGCAGTCAAACACTTCCTCGATACGTTTCAGCTGACCCTTACCCATCTTGCTGGGAATAGTGATATGATCAACCTTGTCGCGGTGAAGATCAGACAGGTCACCGTCATATCCACTCAGTTCACGAAGCTCTTGGACACTTCCAATGCACACTCTCTCCTCCAGATCATCGCTGACCCAGAGAGGGATGGGGGTACCCCAGTATCGGTTTCGGCTCACGTTCCAATCGCGAGCGTTGGCAATCCAACTCGCGAATCGCTTCTCCTTGACAAATGATGGAACCCAGTGAGAACCCTCAATGTTCTTGAGCATGTCGGGGACGATGTTTGGAATGCGGATGAACCAAGAGGGAACGGCTCTGTAGATAAGAGGAGTATCGGAGCGAGGGCACATGGGGTACGAGTGCTTGAGTTGAGACTCGTTGGCGATGCGACCGGCGTTCTTGAGGTGCTTGATGATGTGCTTATCAGCCTCCTTCACATGCAGGCCCTTGAAATCGGAGACCCGGTCAGTGAAGTGGCCGGTGTCGTTGACGGGGTCAGGAGGTGGCCGCTTCTCAGTGATGATACCTGCAGCGGCAGCAACATTGTAATCGTCCTCACCAAACGCCGGTGCCTGATGGACAATGCCCACACCACTGTCGTCTGTAACATAGGTTGCGTTCAACACCCTGAAGGCAATGTCCTTGAACTCCTCGTAAAAGTATTCGAAAGGGGGGGTGTATTTCCATCCCAGCATATCCTTACCGAGAACTGTTCCAAGCTTCTTGAATTTAGCCTTCTTGGGATCCTTGTATAAGGTACCAAGGAGCTTCTCGAGAAGGATAAAGGTCTTTCCTGTCTTCTCATCCAGAATCTTGACATACTCGAAGTCGGGGTGAGCTGCGAGACCAAGATGCGATGGCAGTGTCCAAGGGGTGGTGGTCCAGGCAAGTAGGTTGACTTCAGGATCGTCGACAAGGGGAAATGTGACTACAACTGCAGGATCAGTGACATCTTGGTAGTTCTGGTTGGCCTCGAAATTGCTCAGGGCGGTGGTGAGAACAGTAGAGTAGGGCATAACTCTGTGTCCTTGGTAGACCTGGTCCTTGTCGAACAGTTGCTTGAAAACCCACCATTCAGACTCCATGAACTTGGGGTCCATAGTCTGAAGGAGCGCGGTTAGCTAACTGGTTGGGGGGGTAGGTGGATGGTATGTTTCTTTACCTTGTAATCGTTGTCGAAATCAATCCAACGTCCCAAACGCTCAATGGTGTGTCGCCATTCGCCGGCATATCGCATGACAATGGATCGACACTCCTCGTTGTACTTGGCGATGCCGAGTTCCATGACGGCAGCCTTTCCAGAAATACCCAGCTTCTTGTCAATCTCATGCTCAATGGGCAGACCGTGTGTATCCCAGCCAAAACGTCTCTCGACGTGGTAGCCCTTCATGGACCAGTAACGAGGGATAACATCCTTGATGGTGGAAGCCAAAAGATGGCCGTAGTGAGGCAGACCGGTCGCAAAAGGAGGACCGTCATAGAAGGTATATCGAGGGCGTCCTTCGGACAGTTCAACCTGTCGCAGGAAGGCATCGATTTCCCGCCATCTTTGGATGATGGCCTCCTCTTCTTTTGGGAAGTCGATCGACATGATTGTGATGGTTCGCCTGTAGGAGGAGGGGTTAGTGGACAAGTTTGGAACGATGCGGTATGAGTGATTATAGAAGAGGCGTAGTCGTATTTTAGTAGATAGGTAGCTATGGGAACGGACAAGAAAGAAATGTTTGACTCACCGACGATGCCTTGAAAGTGTCACTACCTAACCTTAGGTATCTGCGACAAACCGTTGATGGAGGGGCAAGTTTAAGAAAAAAAGGCAGCTCACTCAGCCGCTCGCGATGGTGGGTGAGTCAAGCAAAGAGCGACGGAACCTGAGGTGGGGTCAAATTTGTGCCCCGCGTCTACCTTCTTAGTTCCATGAAGGGTTCAAGGGTTCGATACTTACCTACCTATCATAAGTTAATCACAGCACTCTTTGTCGATAGTTGCCCGCTTACAAACGCAAACAATGAATGCTAACAGTTCGGGTTAGAATTGATTTACATATAAACTACCTCGAATACTCTAACTAGGTACCTTGTTTTGAAAGAATTTCCTTGGGCAAAGAAGTATTTTCTGGTAGACCAGCATAACACTTACCCACCCATCAAGAGATGGCATAAGACCGATGTACCTATGGCCTCAAATGGTACCAGGGCCTACGAATCTTGGTAGCTTCTAGACCGATTTGCAAAGCATCTGTAAGATTTGATGCATTGCAACCAATTTCTCTCTTCAGCAAGGGCACTACCTAGGTAATCATAGGTAGGTCGGGTCTCATCACGGATGGATTGAGATTAGCTACTGTGTCACTCAAAAGCCAACCAAGCCGCCAACCAAGTTCACAGCGCTCCAGCACTAAAACGACCAGGGCCTGTTGGCGCATGCGTGGTTGCCGGCCACCAGACAAACCAAACCAAACCAAACCAAAGCAAATAGGAACGGGCTTGTTTGATCAAGTGTTTATTTATATTAATCAACCCACTCTGGCATAGCATGACTTTAGCATACATGTCGCCAACCTCTATATCTCATCCTTCCGCTTCGATTCATCATAATTGAGGTGGATAGGTAGTAGCCAGTTCCTGTGTTTCTCAAGGGAGCTAGGTACTCGCCGCTATTCGGTTCTGAAACCAAAACACTATCGATAACAAACCTGATGTCGCAAGACCGTCAGCTGCATACCATACCATTCATTACCAGCAACTAATTCACTTTACACAAACAACACTCTGAACCGCGATAGGTTCTTGTGTCGCCGTGGTACCTTTGTATTCCTCCTTCAACAACCACATTATAACCTCGAATCATGTCGTTCCTGTTTGGAAGAGCTCGCACACGCACAGTTGCCGATCTCCCCAAGCAGGCCCGCGAGCATGTCTTGAAGCTCGAGGGGCCACAGGGCCCTTCCAAGGTAGCAATCATATCACCTCACTTCGATCCAAGGTCAAACACTGACACTGACTCTAAAAGGCCGAAGAGCTTGCCCGAGTCTTGAGCCAGATGAAGACTATCCTGCAGGGAACTCCCGGTACGCTGCTTCGCCTTTGCTCACGAACCCCTGACTGTATGGCTAAGACATCTTGCAAGAGGCCGATACCTCTCCAGAACAGATCTTGCAGCTTGTGACTGGTCTCATCGACGAAGATCTCCTCCACCTCCTCGCCGTCAATCTCTTCCGTCTTCCATTCGAGTCACGTAAAGATACTCAAGTCATATTCTCCTACGTCTTCCGCTTCCGCCCCGCCACCGCCGCCCCCAAAAGCGACCCTCTCGCACTATCATACGTTGTCTGCAACCGACCCCAGGTCCTAGTTGAGCTATGTCGAGGGTATGATCACAAGGAGAGCGCTACGCCAGCAGGTTCCGTTCTACGAGAGCTACTCAAGAATGAGGCCGCCGCGGCAATCATTCTATACGACGACGGGGACGAGCCAGGCTCGAGTTCCAAGGGTCTGAATGCCATTGACCGTGATCGACCCCAAAGTGGTAGAGGCGTGTTCTGGAGATTCTTCGATTGGGTTGATAAGAGCTCCTTCGAGGTGGCAGCAGATGCTTTCACCACTTTTCGAGTGAGATTGGGCAGCGGTACCTGAATTGCTTCTTTTGCTGATACGTACTGTAGGAACTCCTGACACGCCACAAGGACCTTGTACCAAGATACTTGAACGCAAACTTTGAACTCTTCTTCGACAAGTACAACAACATCTTGGTACAATCCAACAGTTATGTGACCAAGCGTCAGTCCATAAAGCTTCTCGGTGAGATCTTGCTTGATCGCTCCAACTATAACGTCATGACTGCCTATGTTGATCGCGGGGAGCATCTCAAGATATGCATGAACCTGCTACGCGATGATAGAAAAATGGTTCAGTATGAGGGCTTCCACGTATTCAAGGTCTTTGTTGCAAACCCGCACAAGTCAATTGCCGTCCAGAAGATTCTCCTCATGAATCGCGATAAGCTTCTCACTTTCCTCTCTCACTTCCTCGAGGATCGGACAGATGATGAGCAGTTCATCGATGAGAGAGAATTTTTAATCAAGCAAATCCGCGGCATGCCCCCAGTTCCCGTTGCTCCTCAGCGGTAAACGTATTCATGCCGCATTGCCTACTTACTCTGGACGTGTTCTCATTATACCATTTTGCACTCGTGCGGCGTTTTCAATGCTTTTTTTACAACCGACAGCGATTCATGAGGCCAAGGGGCACAGTTCTCTATTCATCATAATGGCATAGCATGATATGCAGTTTTGTCTTTTTTTTTATCCCTACAGTACTTGTGTTGAATGCCCCTGGCGGTAGCATTGATCGCAACCAGGCTATGCATGTCGTTTCGCCGATCTTGGTTCATGATATTATTATACAAAAAGACGCTCCCAACGCTCCCCGAATGTGGCCAATTAAACATGACACAAACTCTATAACTCCAATTGGTTTGTCAACAATGGCCATCCTGGCATGTTGACAGTTTTCAGGTGGATGCTCATCGTTGCTGCTTTGAGAGCAACACGTTGACACTCTCTCGCGCGTTTTGAGTAGACCAGACGCTATCTTTTCCACCACGGCGCCACTCGTCACCCGATGCATGCTCTCCACCTCCTCTGGGCGCTTCTCCCATAATGACCTCGAGGTCTCTCTTCTGAGAACTTAGCCAGTTCTTGATAAAGTTGGTAGGATCCTTGCCAAGAGACTGGAAGAAGGAATGCTTGGCCTTCGACACGGCGATCGCTTGAACCACCTTGGCGAGCTGGTCGTCGAGCCCCATCACGTCCTTGAGCATTGCAATGTACTGAGGGTTGTTGAGCAGAGGCAAAAGAGTATCACGTAGGGGATCGTCGACGGGAACCTGGATGTCATATATCGTAGGCTGTGGGTTCTTGTGAAACTCCTGGTCAACTCGGATGGTATATGGCAAGCGAATTGGCTCCAGAGGTCGCAGGTGTTGCTGGACATACTCGTTGAGCAAAGGGATGTGTCCGATGTCGCCCTGCCTTATAACCTATAGGAATCGTCAGAGCCAAGTCAATATCACGTAGGCAGATGCATAAACCAACCTTCTTGAGAGGCTCATTGCACCGGAAATTGCGCTTCTCCTCATCTTCCTGTAGTCCAAGTAACTTGATGTACTCCCAGAGAGCCATAACGGCCTCTTGATGGGTAGCATCTTTCATATCGACCACTTCGGCAAGCTCGGGGGTCAGTTGATATCTCTCGGGTGTTTCCTGACGGAACATGTTGATGGTGATGTTTTGGTTTTCGTCTCCATTTCTCTTGAAGGTGAGCTCATCGAAATCTGCTGCTGCTGGAAGGTTGGCAGCGGCTTGATTTCGGACCGGAGCATCTGGCTTCTTCCATTCCACTGTCTGTTCGGCGCCGGTTCGGAATCGAGATCGGTCGAACTCGACTGTCAAAGACTTAAAGAAGTGCGAGAATCGAGGTTTCTCTTGTGCTTTGGACTTCTGTGCTGAGTCGTCCATCTCCTTTCCTTTTTCTGTGGTTGATTCCTGTCCTTTGGGCTGCTCGGTCTCCTCGTCTTCATCATCGAGTAGACGACCTTCAATCTTGACTCGGTACGAAGCCTCCATGCTAGGGGTAAAGTCAAACGAATCAGAGTTCAGCCCATTGCTCTGCCAGATTTGATCCTCGACCGTGTTGGAGATCCAAATTCGCAAGGTTTTGTATCTCTGAACCATGTGTTAGTCAGTTCCTTTCAAAAAGAGAAAAAAACGTATTGTTGTCGAACACACCTTGGATCCACGGCTGGTATAGTCGACAATGTCTAGACGCTTTCGTGTGATAGTAGCATCAAGTCGACGCTCGACATCCCGCAGTTCTTTGTACCGTTGAACACCGTCTGGATCAACAATGCTGTCCTCAACTCCATCGGGAATGTTTTTATCTGTAGGCTTTCGACTACGTCGCTTAGCTAGCTCACTAGCGTGAGCCTGAACCTGCTGTTGCTGAGCAATCTGTGCCTGGGTGAGGGGAACCGAAGGGTGAGGCCCTGAGGACATCATGGGCCCTGAGAAGGCGTCCATGTTAGTAGATGATTGATGAACGTGGTCGGGCTGCGCAAAGGATGGGGGTGGGTTTTAAACGTACCAATTCCACCACGTCGCTGGTTTGTCGCATGAGGCGAGCGTTGCGGAACCTGCTGCGCATAAGCGCGATATTGAGGCTGCATTTTACCGAGAAAAACAAAGTCTTGTGTTGGGGTTCGGTAGGCGTCGGCTGGTGGGATTACAGGTTGATCGTGTCGCGTCGCATCGCATTGCTGCGTCGCGAGAAAACGGTAGCCAACTTTATTACTCATCTAGTCACGTGACCACTTCCAACTTCAACGATACCACGGACTAGAGGTCATTCATCCTTTTTGTGTGTACCTAGGTGATTGAATATGATTTATATCTAAGAAATGCTGATGTCTCTGAATGGCACTGGACGTGGTCCAGTTCCGCAGCTCTAGAAAGGGCGATCTGGGCTTGATCAAAAACCGAATACCATTCCTGTCTTGATGGATTGGTTCTTCATATATCAGTAAAGCCTCAGAACAACGAGTGCCCAACTCTCGTCGCCCTACTATAGTTCCTATCTATAGTCCCTACATTTCTGACAAGCCTTGCCTTGTGAATAGGATCTCAAGAAATACAGTGTGGCAGCCATGACTGTCAAAACCGGCTGGAGTTGACCAGTGCCACAGCTCTGAGCCCGTCCTTGCTCGCACTAAGCACATCACCACTTCTCCTGTCCCGAGCATACTTGAAGATACTGCACCTGCAGTCTTGACCTCAGCCTCCGGCACTTCTGCGGCTGTTTTCCCCAAAACTCAACGCGAGAACATATAGGACGCTCGAAAACAGTTGTCCGACAATGGCGTGAACCTATCTGGTGGTCGGGATCACGCTTCTCCAAATCGAGAAACCTTGCGTTTGGGAGTCCATCAGATAATCACCATGTGGCGGCTCTGGCCATCCTTCTTCCACAACGCTGAAAATAAAGTACACCTCGAAATAATGCATTACCAGTCCGCTCAGATGAATAAAACTCCGCAATTAAGACGCCGCGCTCTCAATGCCATGAACGTACTGAATATGATCGATGAGAGGCAAAAATGATAAATGTCTTCGACTGTAAGATCTGAAACTCGTCGAGATCCAAGTTTGTTCGCACTGTTTCTTCGTTCAGGACCTTTAGAATGCAGATCCTAGCCCGTTCCTCGATTGTCTCTTGCTGAATCGATTGCGTTTTGGCGCGGGATCTTCATTGTTCCCCTGATTCTTACTCAGATGGTTTCGTCCCTGTCGGTCACTGAGCCCGAAACCATCTGAGTAGTTTCCTGGCCCCCCCAACGTACTTGATGGACTTGAAACTTGAGACGACATGTCGGCGAATCCACTATCACCACCATAAGAGGTGGTCATATTCTGAGACAATGCCATGTCCCTTGCCCTCTCGAGACATTCAACCCAGTCAGCGGCAGCGGAGCCACCTTCTTGGGGTGTGGATGAGGACTTGGCCTCTTCAAATGTGTAGTGGTAGCCGCCCTGAAGAGAGATGTCAGTGCGCTGACTAAAAGACACAAATCGAATCGAGATTCACTTACTGTGTTGACACACCACACCGTTTGACCCTTTGCGTCCACTTGGGTCTTCCAGGTGCAATCTGAGCCCAGCAGAGAAAGCTCCTGCTTCGCTCTTTTCTCCTCTCCACCAGCCGGAGCAAGGACAATTCGGCCGCTAGATGTGATCATTACCAGGCGCTGACGCTTCTTAGTAGTGCTGCCGATAAAGAAACGAGACAACTTCTTATGTCCTTCTCCTGGTTCCTTTCCGTGGGGACTTGAAGGTAAAGGCGTCGAGACCACCATGAGATCGCCCAACTTTAGAATGCGCTCGTTATTCTTAGTCAAAACGGGCGACCATTCAATGTCAAGCTGTGTCGGGGGAGGAAGTTCCGTTATTATCCTCGATGGTCGATTATTCCCATTGGAGGGAGTGGCTTGGGATTGCTGTGGAGGCCTGGTGTTAGACGAGGTGGAAAAGCCGTTGAGCTGAATAACTTGAGGTTCTTGGGGGGGTGGTATATATGGGCGGAGACGGGGTGCCTTGGTCCTCCAGAGTGCTTTTCCGAATGGATGTCCATCGAAGAATTCGTGGTTTTTAATGTGCTCGACCGTGAGACGTCTGGCTGGTTCGAGGACCAAGCACCGCTCCACGAGGTCTCTGGCTGCTGGTGGAAAGCCAGGCGGGAATTCGTATTCGAGATTTACAATCTTCTGAAATGTGAGATACTCACTGCCTCCCTTGAAAGGAGGTCGGCCAGCCAAAAGCTGGTACACAATGCAGCCGAAAGCCCACAGGTCGCTAGCCTTACAGGCGTTCTTGTGTGTGAGAAGCTCGGGGCTCACATATTCAGCGGTACCGACAAATGATGCTGCACGACTGTCATCGTCTTTTCCAGGATCCGGCGCACCGCTGGCTGATGCGGCTGAAGGGTCTTCACGTGGATCTTTGAGCAGTTTAGCAGTTCCAAAGTCCGTAATTTTGACGTGCATCTGGTCATCCAACAAAACGTTTTCGGGTTTCAGATCTCGGTGGATGACACCCCGAGAATGCATGTATTCAATGGCGTCGAGAATTTGGGCACCATAGAACCTGGTACATTCAACATCGAAGGTGCCTGTCTTCTTCAAGACACCCAAGAGCTCTCCGCCATTGCACAAATCGAGGACGTAGTAGAGCGATGTCTCGTCCTGAAATGTATAGTATAGCCGGACAATTCCGGGGTGCTCAGTAAGTCGGTTTAGTGTGTTCTTCTCGATGTTGACATATTTGATCTTCTTCTCCTTGATGATATGTCGCTTTTCGAGTACCTTCACAGCGTATTCTTTGAGAGTTTGACGATCTGTCGCCATGTAGACTGTACTATAGGAACCCTCGCCAAGAACTCGCCCGAAGGAAAAGTCGCGGACGCCCTTTTTGACCTGGCGGACAACGGTACGTCCATTTGCATCAACCTCTCTGCGAACCCCGACAGCCGCTCCACGCTCCTGCCAGTCCTCTCTGCTGTTTGGGACTGGCGCGTCACCTGCGTAAGGCTGGTTCTGCTGTGGCCCGCCAGGGCCAGATGCATAGCCAACCCCCATACCTCTTGAGCTCCTTCGAGGAGGCAATGGGCTGCCACCAGACATTAAACCCGATACTGGTCGGCTTGAGTTGTTGAAGCGATGGGGGTCTCGTCGGCTGGACTCTCTCACGGGATATGAGGGGTTTGAGCCAGGTTCTGGCACACTGGACATGCCGTAAACGGAGGACCTCGACGGCTCCGTTTGAGGAGATGGCTGCGGATGATTTACGGAGGGGCTTGGATCGGAGATAGGGTCGGAAGGTTGAGCGGATGGAGTAAGACGAGGATCGGTAAGTGAGGTTCCAACACCGGCATCTATAGGGTCGAGGCGGATTGCATCGTAGGATGAGGGCGTGGTGGATGTGGTTGTCGGTTGAGGCGTAGACGGGAGGGCGGATGTTGAAGTTGAAGCGGAGATAGAGGTATTCTGAGCAGTCGAGTCGGGCCCAGGAGGAGAAGTCGAAGATGAGTTAATAGTATCGGCAGCATCGTCAGGATTGGCGATGCGCAGTCCGCCCAAAGCCTGAGAAAGGCTCAGGTCCCCATTCATGGTGGGCGATGGAGGAGCCTGGGGCAGATGCTCAGGGGAAGTGGGCAGGCTCAAGCTCGACTCGCACTGGGAGGAGAAACGCGAGTCGTGAGCAAGGGACGGTCGGCCACTGGCGGCGGCTTGGACCGTGGAGCATCACCGATGGATGTTGAGCAGAGCTGTCCAGGAGAGGAATCGACGGGTAGGGTAGATGGGAGGATGCGAGCAAGGTCGGTTTGTGAGGTTAGCAATAATAAATTAAATCCCGGATTGTTGCGTCGCCTTACGTTGCGTTGCGTTAGGTTGCGTTGCGCTGTTGGTGGTTGCAGTGGTAGTGCTGCAACGAAACTGATGAAGTACAGACAGGCCCGTCCGTCAGCCAACAGCACCTAGCAAAAGAGATGGAGGTACGAGGCCCCAGTCTAGATTACGAGAGTCCAGAGAAGCGAGAGACGCCTTAGGCCGCCGCCAACCTTGTCTTTACAAGTAAACCCAGGTATAACATCTAAGGTACCTTACCTTACGGTAAGGGCTTTGCTTGCTGGGATGATGCGCAGTTAAAAGGAGAGACTGGGAGCCCCCAGTGTTTTTTGCAAGGTGCCTTACCTTGTCCTGTCTAATATTTTGGCGAGAGGAGCACCAGCCACCAATATCTGTCCTGAGCCAATCTCCAATGCACTAATGTACTAGATGTACGGAGTACTCGGTCAGATATAGAGTGTGAGGTACCTGTAGGTAGGTAGGTAGTAGCTGGCAAACTCGAATACTGATCCGCAAGCACGGTCTGCAAGATATCCTGGCCACTGTTGCAAAATTACAGGTCCGTACTCCGTAGTCTAGGCAAAATGCTGGCTTGGATACTTTAATGCCAAGGATAGCAACTCAAATATCACGGATCTGGTTCACTTTAAATACCTACTACCTTATACCTAGGTACCTATCTACCTGAA
>JABSTL010000912.1:0-19786 GCA_013759095.1 Fusarium sp. NRRL 29148
ATGTTGTAAAACACGATTAAGTGCAACCGGGCAGTGGAGTAAAGCTAGAGGGCTTCTCTTTCTGTCACTATTACTGCTGTTGTCTCCACTTGCCCCTCCTCCTCTTAAGAGTAAAGTCTTTATTAATATTAAATATACTAATACTTTAGATCTAGCTTATAGCCCTAGTAATAGAAGCCTGCTTATAAAGGTTAAAGATACTTAAAAGCCTTAAGACCTTCTAAATTATAGTCAAATGCTAGGTTACCATAAAGGATATGCTCTAGAAGTCCTAGGGTTTAGTAAAGGCAATCCCGCTATTGACCACTATCCTCCGCACTCTAACATCAGTAATCCCTTAACGTAAATAGGTTAGAGTAGTCTACTCCCCAATCTGACTATACTTTGGGATTTATATCTAATATAGTCTATACTGAGGACCTAAATCATATCTGCAACCCACTGACAGATATAACAGCCCTTACGTGGGATCAGTTTCAGACAGGCTGTCAGCAAGACTACAGTATCTCAGTGCCTTATTCTAGAGCGTGACTTCTAATGCCTAACAGCACCAACAATAGGCTCAGTTTATCCAGAATCAGATTTCTATATAGACACCCATACTTAGAACTACGACTGCGATGCAATCATCACATATACATCTTACAAAGAATGTTCGAGGTACGCTTGAGTAAGAACAATGAGATATTAGTTTCAATAAGAAATTCACAATTTGGAGCTAATGAAAACACTGCAAAGCTGGCACACTCCCCGGTGGGCTGAGAACCGCAATCTCAAGCAACGCCTTTACGACCCACCCTGTCCCACCAAGCATCACCCTTGAATGTACAGTTACCGACAATGCAGTAGTACTTTCCGCCCTTGTTGTCCTTGTTAGGAGACGAGATGTCATATATTTCCTTCTTTTCTTGGTTTTTATACCCTCCCGGCGGGGTCGTGAAGGCTTTTACGAGGTCTAATCTTGGTCAGCATCATCTCAGGTACGTATTCCGTGCCAGGTAACTAACAAGTCGTGTGGGCGACGTTGTACCAAATGCAGACCGTTTCATTCTGGAGGCCGTTGCAGGTGTAGGAATTGCCAGTCGACCATGAGCGGCTGACGGAGAAGCCCATGTTTGACCAGAGTTTGTCCCGGCCGAAGCCGAAAGAGGCCTGGATACTGTAGGAGTCCGAATCTGACCTGCCGACGTTGCAGCCCGAGCTTTGACCGCAGTCTATGGTTTCCTGGATTTTGTTAGTACAAATATTACATTTCACTGTTGTTCAAGAAACAGGGGTGTTGTCATACCGATATTTGTATGTGGTAATAATGCTGGCGAGGATTGCCTGTGCAGTCGCATTAGTGACTGTCATATTGAGGGGGTAGTTGGTGAACGCTTACCATCGCCAATAAGCTCTAGCCTAGTTCGTGAAAAGCCTTGCCGCATCTTTTCTTTAAAATTCTTCCACCAGCCTCGCTTGTGCATCTGACCTGTCTCGTCCAATGCTCTGCCCTGAGGGAACATCAGCTCGCCATCCGTGGGTGCTTTAGCAAAGCAGTCTCTTGGCTCGTCACTAATGGCATCAAAATCATCCCATCTGATACCTGAGCACTGCACAAGAGTGTAATCCGAGTTGAAGACGCGGGAGCATGCAGGTCCACCAGACCACGCGGGGTTACTGTGAACCATGTAGGTGGCATTGCCAACGGCGAAGTTGCCACTACCATCCTTTTCATCGATATTTGAGAAGTCGATCGGGTCTCTAGCGTGAATGATACTGCCACATGTCCCCGCGATGATAGTGCCATTGGTGTCTACTGCTATCAATGCTGAGGCCTTGGTTTCATGCTCGAGACGCCAGGCAACCTGGATATCTGCCGCCAGACAAGCTGAAACGAATAACAAGATAGAGTGCAGAGATCGCATGCTGGTCATGACGGGACGAGTGCTGGTGTTGGTGGTCGGACGCACTTTGTTGTTGTCTCGGGAGATCCTTGAATTTTGTGATGCAGAGTTGGACTGTCGTGGTGGATACGTAGGGGGCAGTGTTTTATATCCCATGACGTCCCATAAAAGAGTCATCAGCAAAATTTCAGCATGCCAAAGCTTATTCTGTAGTAACTGGTCAGGCCTTGTTGCACAATATCTAGGCTTGTAAGATGGATGTGTCATTCGCGGAGGAGGCTTGTGTCTGAAAGTTGGTATCATGATCGAAAACTTAGATGGACATGCACTTGGGTACTGGTGAACAAGATTATTCTTGCTGTCAACATTTTTATGGAGTTCAAAGTTTAAGAGAAGCCCAAAAATAAATTCTACGGTGATATGAAGTCTGTGGTCAAACTCAATCAATCTTTGGCCCGGGTTCATTTAAGTTCATTGGTTGCCAAGTCGATAGAGTTTGTTACCTCAAGAGTTACCTGTCTGGATTAGTCTCTTTGAACAGGATGGATGACCAGGACAGCTCAGCCAGCCACGAGAGCCTCACTGTGCATCGGCCAGCCATGGCTTTTGAGGGGGGCAGGAGTAAGAGACCTTCTCAGCCCAGCCCTATGGGGATGACTGTCGCCTATAAGGTTGAGCTTTAGGCTGCGAACATAGGTGATGAATGAGCTCAACTCGAGGAAAAGCTCCAAGCTGACTTGATAAGAGTGTCATTTTGAGTTGATAGTCCCCACAGCTGAGGGCTGACATCACGCGCCTCACACGACCCACAGCTAAACACCAGAGTAAGCAATGAGCGGCTTGCGAAATACCAAGTTCCGGGTCTCTACCTCTTTAGATATATATGTCAGTAGTGAGATCAGGAAATACCTATTTTCCATGAAGACCCTTATGGAACTGGAAAGGAAGTTTCACGGTATATATAAAGCTCGCGATGCTATCTGTACCATCGAGAATCAATATGTGGTTGAGTTTGTCACTTCACTATGTCTCGAATTAGATGCAGTCTGACAATGATACTGTATATGTATTGTATACCAGAATAGGTATATGGAACCCATGTATAACTCGTGTAGTGTGCTTGGGGCTTCTCTGTTGCCGCAGAGCCCGCCCACTCAATCTTCCTACTCTTCTCCATCGGTGAGATCTCCTTGTCTTTCACATTACTGATAGAAAAGTGAAGGCCACAACTGATACTCATATCAGTCAAGCCCTGCTTTTGAATTACCTGATAGAATTCCTTTGCCACCTCAACGCACCGCTGATCTGATACGACCCAGAGTCTCCCTACTACATAGCGAAAACTCGCAAGCTGAAAAGCACTTGTCAAGTCCAGACTCTCGTCCAAGAGCTGAATCTTGTCACTTGCCCTAGTCTCGCAAACAGATAGGTATGTGGGAAACGAGCGTGAGTCCTGGATATTTATATCATAGAGTCTATCGACCATAAGCGGATTACTCTGCCAGTCCTTAAGAAGCAGGCAAAAAACAGAATGGTTGGCAAATTGGACAATCCCGTGTCCAGCATAGTGAAAAGCAGCGCAGGTCATCATGGCTTCAGAGATGGCATCAGTGTATGGCTCTGGCACCTTCGGCGTTAGGTGTAATACTGGACACTTTGTCTTCAGTATTTCCACTTCATCACCCGCAAAGGGAAGAGGAGAGGATCCTGGTGTATACGGTGTTCTCTACTGGTTGGAGACTGTTGTAACATTATGTATCAGCCTTTTTAGCATGGTACGTCCACGAGATCCGTCCAATCTAGGAAGCAAGACTTACCAAACGGCTGGTGGCAATGTTAGAAGTCCACGAGAAAGAAGTCCAATGACCCGCACGTCCACTTGCTTAGTCAATCTTTTACCGATCTAATAGTACGGTTCCTACTTACTCCTCTTGTCGTCCTTCTCGTATTAGTACCTGTTGTGATTTGCAACGCGTTGAGTGATTCCAAGAGCAGAATAACTGTATCATTTATCTCGGCTATTATCTTTATTACGACATGATCCCTCTTGACACGATCTAAAGCTATAGACCTGGTTAGCGCTAGCGCTATGTGTGTGAACCTCGGAGATCCTTTGATCGAGCTAACAAGTAAACAAATACCTTGCAGTTCTTATTGTGTTTCTCAACAGACGGTCCAAGTGGCAGTGAAGGTGAAGATACATGGCGGCGAAGGAGCATGAAACATAGTTCAGAGTTATGATATGCAATAGACGCCGAACTGACTTTTTCATCCAGGCTGTAATTGCTGCGTTCTTGCCATCCACGAAGCAGTAGTACCAAAGGGAAACAGCCGGATTTTCTTAGTTGCGTTGCACATCCCTGCACAATTACCAGGCACCGTCGACGTCTGGCCATCAACGTAGATGCTCCGGGCAGCTTGAACAATGAGTGCGCAGCAGTGAGAGGCAAAATCACGGTTTAAAAAGGAGTGAGAGCTAGCTGTTCAGATCTTGGCATCTACCGAAATGAAATCCTTATAACTATTGCGTTACGTAGTCACTTGGACTCTATGATATTAAAGTAGAACTGGCGATACCTGACGAACGCCTCGAATTCCCCAAAGTTCGGCCGGAGTCGTCCGCTTGTCTAAATCTAACCAATATTTCCGGGCTAATAATTAGGTCCCAAGCTCTCGCTATTGGTTTAATTACGCATAAGTCCACTGCCAAGTACGACTTAATTAATGTGCCGAGGTTCAGTCACTCCTCGATCACTATGATACTTGATTTGACTTGGAAGCTCTAGCAAACATGAGTAATACTTTGAGTCCTTGACCGCCAAATCATTGATCTTGATGGAAATATCTTGGCTGTTGACCTCCATCCGCTGATCGTTTCCCCAGTTGCTCCAATAAGATGACCTCGGTATAATCATGGTGTTTAGCTATTTTCGCAAGATCATCTCACCCTGGATTAGCGCCCCTTCTTTAAAAATATCCCCGCCATTCAAAAAACACTAACCAAGGGAACTAGGGACTTTAAACTCGGTAGAGTTCCGCATCGTGAGATCGCTAGAGTTGTTGGTATTTCCTAAAACGATGCAGAGTAACGAACCTCCGAGAAATCATACTCTAGTGCAATAGTTCCTGAGACAGCCTTTGATTAAGTGATTCGTTGAAGAGGCTAATGGTGGTGTTGCGAAGTGCGGGGTCTTGGTCTTATGATGAGTGAAGGGGAGATTTCTGTGTGTATGAGGTTCCCCTCCCTGTGGAATGGAGCCGAGGTTTGGAGAAGGCTTGGGAGGGTAGCGGATGAGATGAAAGAATTGTTAGATGATGACATTGAAATGAGGATAGGTATATGCGATGGTAGAAAAGATGAAGGAGGCTAAGAAATTAAGATAAATAGACGTGATCATCCCTTTGAAACGAGTTCTTTACCTCACAAGCCTCTCAATCATTCCACAATCACCAGCAACTCATAAGAACACTTCAATCCAATCACTTACTCATATCAATCATGAAGTTTCTCGCTATCCTCTCACTCTTCGCTGCTGCGTCCGTCGCTCTGCCCACTTCCAACCCTCTCTCTGAACGTGAAGTTCTTGCTGAGCTCGAGAAGCGTCAGTCTGGAAGCATCACTCGCGATGATCTTTCCAATGGTGCTTCGTCTGCTTGTCCTCCTGTGATTTTCATCTACGCTCGAGGTTCTACTGAGCTTGGAAACTTGGTGAGTTTTGACTGTATTCGATGACTCAGATCGAGTTGGCTGACTGACTTGATAGGGAACGCTTGGTCCTCGAGTTGCCTCTGTGCTTGAGAGCAACTACGGTAGCAACGGAGTCTGGATTCAAGGTGTAAGGACCTGCCCATCCCTTCCAAAGACAAAGCGCAACTCTGACTGTTCTGATCATAGGTTGGTGGAGCATACCGTGCTACCCTTGGAGACAACGCCCTCCCTCGAGGAACCTCTTCAGCAGCCATTAGAGAGATGATCGGACTGTTCAACCTTGCAAACTCAAAGTGCCCTTCAGCCAAAATCGTCGCTGGAGGGTATAGTCAAGGCGCTGCCCTTGCTGCAGCCAGCATCGAGGATCTCAGCACTTCTGTCCGCAACAAGGTCGTCGGTACCGTGCTGTTCGGATACACCAAGAACCTGCAGAATCTGGGCCGCATTCCTAACTACCCACGAGAGCGAACTCTGGTCTTCTGCAATTTCGGAGACTTGGTTTGCACCGGCTCTTTGATCGTTGCTGCCCCCCATCTGGCCTATCAGTCTGATGCCTCTGGACCTGCACCCCAATTCCTCATTCAGCGCGTTGCTGCTACCTCTATCTAGATGGGCTATCCTTCGGCATAGTAGTGAAAACGGTGTACTTGCCATAGGGTACCCGGGGCCCTAGGTAATGGCAGGACTTTTCGCTCTACATTATGATTGGCTTGCTGTGTTATTGTTGATGTTGCAGTTCGTTTCCATTTCTCAAATCACTCCCTTGGCAGTTAGTTTATCTCAACCCTGGAGGCTGAATAACATTTTGTCTTTCT
The DNA here is from genome assembly GCA_013759095.1 of Fusarium sp. NRRL 29148. NCBI lineage: Eukaryota > Fungi > Ascomycota > Sordariomycetes > Hypocreales > Nectriaceae > Fusarium > Fusarium sp. NRRL 29148. The sequence continues at coordinate 6,411 of JABSTL010000912.1, forward strand.
CTATGGATGCACTAGCCCCCTTCGCTAGGTGACGTGAAGAACACTAAGCTTCATACACTATAAGTGATATGAATGTGTTTGTGTCTGTTTCATTGCATAGCTCTATATTTCTATTTGTCCTTAAGTCCAGTGATACCCGACTACTCGAAATCAACGCCGTTCTTAAGAGTACCAATCTGAGTAATCTTGACCTCCATCTGAGTTCCGGGTACAAGGTATTTCGGTGGCTGTAAACCAGCACCAACACCTACACATTCACACGTTAGTTCACACTAATGTGAGATCAAGCATCAAAACAACTTACCTCCCGGAGTACCCGTCATAATAACACTTCCTTTCTGCAGTGTCGTTCCAGAAGAGAGGTGTGAGATCAAACGAGGAATAGAAAACACAAGGTCGTCAATTCCTGCATCCTGTCGGGTTTCCTTGTCCACAATTGTCTGCAGATGGAGTTTCTCGGGTGTTGCTATCAAAGAGCTCGAAACCAAGGCGGGACCTAGAGGCGCAAAGGTATCGAAGCCCTTGGAAAATCCCCATTGCGGGACTCCACCAGCGAGATTTGGATCTCTTTGCCATTTCCGAGAGGAAATGTCGTTGCCCGCTGTGTAGGCAGCGACGTATTCAAGGGCCTCGCTCTCCTTGACGTTTTTGGCATCCTTCCCAATGACCACGACCTACATCTGTTAGCAAGCAACTCTAGGAGTGAGGTTTGACACGTACCAGTTCTCCCTCGTAATCTGCTTGGTCATCCTGGGCGACTTTTGGGATCACCACGTTGACTCCATGATCATGTATTGTTGTTGAGGGCTTGAAGAAGATGGAAGGAAAAGGTGGTGTCTTGCGTCCAGCCTCACGAACTGTCGCCGTGTTAATACGAGTCATTGGAGTAGTTCCTCTCACCGGTGCTAAGGCTTGATGAAAATAATTACTCACTGTGTGTAGCATAATTGAGTCCCACGCATCTGAGAATTGAGACGTCACTAGCAACAAGGGGTCCTAACAAAGTCTTGACTGTGACCACTTCATCTGTAACACGAGTGGCACCAGTTGTGTCGTAAAGATCATCTCCCTCGATGACTCGAGCCTGGAGTTTTGTCTCTTCAGCGGTCTCTCCAAGATCAAAGTCGGGACTCGGAAGGATGGGCTCTCCGCGCAAAACACGCCCGTCAGTTGAGACGAATCGGATCAATCGTTGCCAGGCTACCCTCATTGTGATTTTTGGTGTTCTATGCTTAATTCTTGTCACTATAATTCTTCAACAACTAAAACTCACTGCAGCAAGTATATGTCTTGTGCCTGTTTTGATACATAAGCATCTTGTGCCGTCGTTCCCGATGGTGCCCCGAAGGTGGAGCTAGCATGGTCAAGTGGACACAATGACAGTCTCTGAGCCAATTGAGGGACTTGTATTTGCGCCAGTGTGACAAAGGCGTAACCTCGAACCCCAGAAGATGGGAGAGAACATGCCCTTCTAATTGGTTTGATCACCACAGCCCAAACCAAAGATGGAACAGAGTTTAGAAGTGCCGTGAACCCCAGTTTCTTGTTACAATAATTCTGGGGAAATGCGGAGACAAGATTTGTCAACCTGGATACAAAAATCGGCCCATCCCAATGTTGCCCCGATCAAGTGCTACTCGCTCGTTGCATCTCCCAATCGTACTATCGATCATGACCCCCCGAGATGACTCTCCACCAGCTTCGGCCAAAAGCGGAACGTCTCAGCCGCCAAAAGCAAACGCGTCGGAGCCCGCGCCAAAGAGACGCAGAGTCGCGTTGGCTTGTTCGGCGTGCAGAATCCGCAAATCACGGGTAGAGTCTGTATCTGACGCTCTATTGGATGATTGACTGATGAGATTAGTGTAATGGAGTGCGACCGAGATGTGACACGTGCGATAAGCTGGGCTTCGATTGTTCTTATGAACAGCAGGAAACTTCTGCGAATCTTCTAGTCCCAAAAGAGTAAGACGTGTCTCTCTCATTACCCTGCACTGGTATCTGACGTGAGGATGTCTTTAGTATGTTTGCTGCCCTGGAGGCCAAAGTGAAGCTGTTGGAGACCAATATCGAACAGCATAATATTAGACTGAACTTGGTTGAGGGCACACTGAAAACTTCTGGAAGTTCAAGGGAAGATGTCACGCTACCGCTCCATCACCAACCTGGAAATGTCGTGGTCAACATCGATGAGATTCCCGAGAATGGCGCGGGCCAGAGTATGACTGATGGAATGGCTGTATCTTTCGTAGATGAACAAGACTGCGGTTTCTTTGGTACGTCAATACGGCCTCTTCCTTTTTTAAAAGCCTCATCCAACACCCCATTTTTAGGCCCGTCATCCAACATCGCACTCATGCGACACATATTACGAGCTGTCGACACGAAAAGGACACAACATGTCAATCAGACCTCCTTAACACCAGCATCAGAACACAGTGCCTATGAGGGGGGACTAGTGAGCAATCTGAACGCGTTTCCAGCTGTCTCAAGCGAGCCGCAAAAGGCTGGCGCCAACCTCCTACCACCGGATGAGGTCATGCAACGTCTCATCCGTGCCTACTTTGACAACACAGGGCTCTTGTTTCCGTACATACACGAGCAAGAGTTTCTTGACACCTATGAGCGATTCCGAGCAAGTGGCTTCCGAGGTAACGTTCGTCGGACTTGGCTCGGCCTGCTGAACATGATTCTCGCAATGGCGACATGTACTTCTTGCTGGGAAGACTCGGGAAGTGAAACTACCTTTGAGGAGTCGGATGTTTACTATCGCAGGGCCCAAGAGCTTTGTCATACACAGATGTTTAGGGGGACTACTCTTGAAACAGGTGATGACATTGCCTCTAACTACACCTCGCGCCTTGGTACTGACATCTTTTAGTCCAATACCTCTTACTTACGAGTCAGTATCTTCAGGGGACGCACAAGTCGGTTCATACATGGACGATTCATGGCCTCGCTGTTAAAGCTGCCATGTCTATTGGACTCCACTCAAGAGATATTGCGTCCAAGTTCACTCCTCTCCAACAAGAGATAAGGAAACGTACTTGGTTCGGATGCATTTTGCTCGATAGGTTTGTGTTCTCTGATGATTACTAAGGCTGAGGTCTGTTCAAGCTGACATAGCTATGTAGAAGTCTTAGCCTCACGTTTGGTCGGCCATGTGCGATACCAGAAGAGTACATCCGCTTGGATCTTCCAAAGACATTACCAGTCCCAATCTCAGCCTCCGATGACGTCCACAAAATGAGCACTGCATTCTACAACGCCTCAATGTAAGAAACCACCGTCTCTTCATGGCGATGCATTGACCTGACTTGTCTAGAACTCTGTATAGGATCATGGGGCGAATCATTGGCTCACTCTATGGTAGTAACCTTGGATGTGAAGACCAATCATCAGATACAGCCACAATGACATCCATGATCCAGTTCAGCCAGGAGCTCTCAGACTGGCAAAACAGCTTGCCTCAGCAACTGGGTTTGCGGTCTGTCGATAACATGCCCGATAATACGGATGAGAACGTCCAGGATCCATTACGCGAAAAGTTCAGAATTATTCTCACACTTAGATACCTCAACGTTCAACTCCTCCTCCATCGCCCGATATTCATTCGGTCTCTAGGTACTATACTCAGAGAGGCCAAAACACCATATCGCCACGCGGGTTCCATCAACAGTATGCATGCCAACTTTGACAGAGTCTTTGTCCAAGTGGCGGAAAACATTATAGATATTATTTATACAATATTGACAAGGCCTGATCATGGGCGTCATTTAATTGGAGCTTGGTGGTTCACCCTCTACTATGGTAGGTTACCAACCCCCAAATATCGTTATGGTGATCTAACTCATGAAACAGCCTTCAGTGCAGCGTTGGCAATCTTCGGTAGCTTGTTGATATCTCTCGGTGCGGAAGTTGGGAACGCCGAAAGTGCGAAACGGTATCTCGGCAAGACTTGCGAGGCTCTCTTGAAGCTCAGCGACAACAACACTCTTGTCCTACGATGCATCAGATTCGTACAGCAACTTCTCCGGATTGTGAGCGCCTGGGGTCAGTATTTATCATTGACCCTCATTACCATTCTTGTCATTGACTCTTTTTCAGATGCGAGCACCACGACCCAAGCCGATATTAATAATGAGTCTCTGGGATCATACCTGACGGCGGAAGGGGGTCCGATTAATTTTGACATGGAGTCGGATTTGCTCTCAACGATGCCGACGTGGGAGACATCAACGCTTGGGTTTGGGGATGAGCTTGAGCTTGGTCATTTCTTTGCCAGTGATTCCCAGCGGTGGTTTGAGCAGACGCAATGGTAATCTCAATATCTTGGTGGCGTAAAAGCCCATGACGTAGAGACTAGAGTGATAAAACGCGTCGCGTGTCAAATGAGGCTCTTTGACGCAATGACAACAGTGACCGCAGATGATTGTCAGTGAATCCGCTGTAGAAAAGATCATGAACATGGTACCCATAAGAATTGGCACCAGCATCGGATATGAGACTCGGTAGTTGGTACGTACTTAACAGATCTCGGCGGTTCGAGAGAGGTACGAGGACCGCTTAGTCAGCGGCGTTCGCGTTTTGAGTTCACCCTGCCGCGTGTTTCCCCTCGGGGAACTATCGGTACGATATCGTACCAAGTTACGGAGAGCCTTGGTGCCGTTGGTTGAAAATGCTGATATAGACAACGTTTATAGATCAAAACTTCAAAAAGAGCACTACATTCACAATATTATCTACCAGACCTGTCTTGCTTCATTCCTCTCATCAATCATGTCTAAAGAAATAACTCCTGGGGGCTATCACTGGCTCAATGACACCATCAATAGCCTCGATCCAGAGACCGACTATGAACTCATGTGGCGGCTCATGTCTTGCTACCGCTCAAATGATTTCATGAACAACTTGATCTACGCCTTGACATTTCCCAATTTCATCATCACGACCCATGGCTGCGAAACTGTCTGGCGTTCAGACGGTGGCAAGGTTGTCAAGCGGGCAGCTCAGCGCGTCGAAGACACCGAAAACTACAACATGACGTGGTGGCACTACGGACCTAGCGATCAACGATGCAGAGACGCTGTGGAGCATATCAACAACCTTCATATGTCTCTGGCGCGTCGTTACCCTGGCAACTTCTCGTTCAACGAAGACTTTGTGTACGTCACGACTTTCAGTGCTGTACTCATGCACCGTCTTCGTCTTCGGCTCGGGCTATCGGGCTTCACTGAGAAGGAGAAAATCGCCGCCCACCATTTTTGGCGGGATATGGCGCCGCTTTTCATCAGAGAGGACGGGAACTCTGTCTATGGATATCCCGAAGACTTTGAGGGCTGTATCCAATTCTGCGAGGACTACGAGAATGAGAAACGCGAGTTTGATGTAAAGATGCAATACATCGGCCTGGCCATCTTCAATCAGTTCGCTTTCCGTTACTTCCCCTACGGCTTCCGATGGCTGGGAGTGTCGATAGTGAAAGCTCTTACACTGCCTACAACGCTTAGGGCAATGCGGGTCGAACCCGTTAACCCCATCTTTCAGTGGCTGATTGTTCTTTTCGTTGGAACAGCGATGAGCCTTGCGGAGACGCTGTTACCGGATCCGCGGGAGTCGTTTTGGAAGAAGATTGAGACGTTGGATGTTGAGAAGGCGAAGGCGAGGAAAGAGGATATTAGGGGGAGTGATCAAGCGTATTGCCAGTACATTAGATCGGAGTGGAGTGGTCCTGGGTGCCCGTTTGCTATGAAAGCTGAATAGTCGAAGGAGGAACAGGCAGGCGAATGAACACCCTCTGGTTGAGATATACATAAGTTGAATAAACGATAATTAATTTCCTTGAGATTTTGTGGTGAGGCCCTATAAGACATCTATCATGGGTTCCTGGATACCTAAAAGATAATCTAGTGTCTGCGAAAGCTGAATGTCCTTCTGCCCATCCAAACATTGAGAGTCCATCATGTCATGGTCTGATTTCTTAGGGACCGCGTTAAGCCTCTCCACATCATTGCGGAGACACAAGGGAAAATCCAGACTTTCGGGTAGTTTCCTCCGATTGACGCACATGTCCACAGTCCACACAAGACCCAGGTATACTTCTGGATGCCTCACCAGAACGTCGACCCAGTCTTTCATTGCGTCCTGCCCTGACCGCAACGAAAGCTTGTTGAATGACTGGGCGAGTTTGGCGACGTGTTCTGCTGCCTCCTTAACCCACTGAGAGCCATAGTATTGAGCTGAAAAGGTGTCCGCTGCGTCTGTCACGACTTGCAGGTGTTTCTGTATAGGATCGAAACTAAAAGGTGGCCAACCTCCCAGAGGGCTTGGGACTGCCTCGTCCTCGTTGGATAGGCTTGTGTTCATATGGTGCAACGCAAGAGGAATTGCAAGACAGCTCGTTCTTTGACGCAATTGAGTCAGTGCCTATATATAGATGTAGACAACTGGAGAGTAGGTCGGTTAACTTACACTGTGATGGGTAGATACTTTGTCAAGTGAGACCCTGTTAGTGAGCCTATGCATTTAGACAGACCCAGAACAGAGTCTTCAACGTCTCCACGAATCTCGTTACTCCTGTTGTCGCCTTGTAAATCATCACGACGAAAGTCAGGACTCCCCATTCTTGAAATCTGCGTGAAGACTCTACGGTTGCAAAGAGCAATGCAAGAGGTGCTGGATATTGTCAGACCATAGTTCATAAAGACCAGGACCTCCGGAACATACTGGTAGTAAATGTACATAAGATTTGTATGTACAGCAATGGAATTGACTGAATCACTTTCTTCGGCCGCGATCGGTTGATGGAAGGGAGGAAACTCAGATTTGGCTGTATTGTACCACTCCTCAAGAAGATCGCAAGACTTTGTGATATTCTCTTCTTCCTGCGCCGAAGAGTCTGGACTTGACTCAAGCTGTGTCTCAAAAGGATACGCAACTGGAATGATTTCTGTCAGTAACATCAACAGGCCCAGGTTCTTGGAGAAAAGAGATATAAGTTGGCGCTTAGTTGCAGGTGAGAAAACATTTGACCCATGTATCTCGGTCTGTAAATCGGCGAAACCTAATGGGACGCAATTCTCCATGTCAAGCATATCAGGTGTGATCTGGAGGCGGAAGCGACAAGCGAGAGATGATAATCTGTCGCAGATAATGCAGCACCACCAAAGTCTTCGAAGCGTTTTTGACCGTGGTTCGCTTGCTGTTCCAACGTCGCAAATTCCTGCGTGGCGGTGGGCGTTGATGAGCTTGCCGTGATGGATCGCTAGGCTAAGCCATGTTCTGTAGGGTACGGGTGAAGTAGTTGTAGGTGATTCTGGCACCCAATTCATAAGCATTAATGCAGCCTGAGCAAGGGGAAGATGAGAAGTCTCAGCCTCCATATCAAATAGAAGCTTTGCATTATTAGCTTTGGCCACCTCATGAAGATCTGGCTCACCTTTGCTTTTCGATATAGATCAGCCCTGGCGGAGCATATGTCATGGTATCCTAGTTGGCGAAGGACAGGAAGAGGAACATACTATGCGCGACATTAGCAAATAGCTCTACCAAGATAGGCCAGCAAGCCATGAGAAAAACATACTGTACTGCTAGCAAAAAGCATTGCTCGAAGAACAAGAAGCGACATAGTGGTCCTCGATGAACTGTTTGCGGCTGGAGAGAACATTTCCCAGAACTCTCCCTCGTCAATCAGAGGGATGAATACATGGGCGTATGTAAAGTACGCCTTCATAAAGATATCCAAGATCAAGGGATTTGGTACGTGCAAACACCCTTGAGCTTCGAGATAAGTGACATCTTGATAGGGAATGGCATGAATGTTCCCGACTGTCAGAAACTGGAAGTAGGAGTATAGAACGACCCCATCCTTTGTGCTGCCTGCGTCACTCGGCGACCCTGTACTATGCTGAAAGATATTTCCTTTCTTATTATTAGAGATCGGGGGTCGCGTGCTAAGCCACAAGCTACTCACCAATAGGGGCCAGACGAGGCTGCTTCTCAGTGGGCATGGAGGAACCCCAGCCATCGTAAGCGGCAGGCTCGGGAATGGGGGCAAAGTCTAGAGAGTCCATCTGCCAATTCTGCCATGGCTCACCAGCGCCCACCGCCGGTAACGAGAACCCCGGGCTGGTGAGCTGCGGTAACGATAACTGAGTATCCAGACTCAGTTGCTCAGTCGCATTTGACGTGACGTCGCTGCTTCGGATGTCGACTGCATTGACCGTATGCCGGAGTGCTCGCGTTTCGGAAGCCTTCTGGCTCCTACAAAAGATGTATCAACGGATAAGAAACGGAGCAAAGAAATCTTGGACCTACCAAACACCTATGGCCTTAGATAATTGGCATTCCTTGTCGTCCAAAGAGCAGTTCGTGCACGGCGGGCCATGGACTGACACGTCGCAACGGACTTTTCTTGACCGACAGATCAGACACGCCTGTAGCGAGCGCTTGTGGAGGGCTTTGGACCGTGTGACGGGTTTTGAGGCTGGCGCCATTTCTGAGGTTCAGGTTTTCAACGATAGATATTGGTTAGAGGCTGGACATTGGTTTTGGGCAACGATTCTATGGATTATGTTCCATTGAAGGTTCGAGAGGGAGGTCCAGGGGGACTGACGAAGCTACGGTATGATTGCGGGGAAGTCGGCTCCAAGCAAGTTAGTGTGACTTGACTCGCACTCGGATTCAAGAGATGTTCCGCCATCTCCGACGACTTTACGGGGTCCCCAGAATCCGAGACTCAAAATGTTTAGTAATAACTTAATAAAGCTTAGTAGGCCCCTGCAAGTACCGATTGTCTCTACTGAGGTCTGTGCTGCTTTTTGCTCATCTGCCTCACAACTTTTATCTTCTCTGCAGCGGTCCGGTCTCAAAGTTGACATGCGGTGTCTTGAGCGCCATGTAGGTAAGAAGAAAGTACTCTATTCCAATCAAATGTCTAACCGGTCTCGTACTCTATATATTGTCTCATACTCTTATATTGTCTCGGCTCGCCTTTCTACCGCTAAAAGATACTCTTCAGAAAGTCAAGCTGTATGTCAACTACTTCCTGAAACCTCTTGCCGTAGTACAGATCAAAATGGCCGGTTCCCTTTACAATCTTGAGTGTCTTGGGATGCAATGCCTTCTCAAAAGCCTCAAGCTGCAGATGCGTATAGGTGCACACATCGTCATCCGCCAGGACCATGAGCAGTGGCGTAGGCGAGATGTGATGAATTACCCCCGTCGGCTCGTGCATGATCGTGTTAGTCAAACTCTGGAGAGTAGCCGTCTTGTCGTAGCTGAAGCCTCTCCGGGCCATTTCTGCCACAAACTCGACGGCTCCCTCATCTTTCAGAATGGCCTTGGTGGTGCCATCTCTGACCTCCTCGACAGAGTTGGGATAGATCGGGACATGGATCTCTGACTTGGGGGTGCGTTGAGCAACTAGGATAGGTTTTGGAGCTCCAGTGATGCGAGCCATGGAACCGCCCGATACGAAGGGAACCTGTGAGATAATGCCTGCCAGGCTCTTGTTCATGGAAGCGGCGACAATAGCGTTGCCCCCCGACAAGCTGGATCCCCAGTACACGATCTTGGTGGAATCGACATCGGGAAGAGCTGCAGCGAAATTGAAGGCGTCGAGGTAATCTCGTGACTGCTTCACGGGGTCGGCTTCGGCGCGAGGAAGGCCCTCACTATCGCCCCAGCATCGATTGTCGTAAACCAATGCTCCATAGCCAGCTTCGTTGAACTTGGCAGCCAGCTCTGGTAGGAAATGATCTCGGTGACCAGAGAACTGTGACTTCGAGTTAGGGTCTATATCGAACTGGCATTGTTCAACTCACCCCATGGGTCATGATGATGCAAGGCTTCTTGGGCCCAACGCTGTACAAGGTTCCTTTCAAGTTCAAGCCATCATAGGTGGTAATGTCAACGTCCCGAATGGTGGTCATTTTGAAGGTCGCTGAGAATTTAACAGATTTGTTTGTGTAGGTCTGGTCTTACAGAAATGGCAGATTGTAGGGTGACGAATGTCCTAAGGAGTCCCATCATCTTGACCTTATATACTATTTCTCAAGGTACCCGGCCATTATTTTAGTTCCAAACATTCCGAAAGTGGACTTCCAGATGATCTCAATTCAAATCCACCGTTGTTGCTTTCCGATACCCTCGGCAGATAGGGAATGTACTAAACGAAGATATGAACAGCATCTCCTCGGCAGACCCGAGGCCCCACGCTAACAGATCATATAACTATTAACCCGAACAGGAGGAAATGATTTATCCACAACAGTGAATTATAATATGAAGAAGGCATATTTAGATCTAAGGAAGTCGAGTGTCGACTGCCATGATGTCAGTGCAAACTCATAGGCATCCGCCCTCGCTCTGGGGAGGGCTCATCCTCCCGGAAGATTAGTCAGCGACGTTTGGCGTTACGCGTGAGATGCCTCCGAGATAAGCGAGCCAACTTCTGTTCTTCCCATTGGCTAGACTAGCCTAGTGGTTTAGCGGCTGTACGAAGCGGGTAACGCACCTCTCGTCGCTACTACGTTTATCCGACACATCATCATTCCCATATCGCGACTTAATTGTCCTGCAGACAGAAACTCGTAGTGGAGAGATGGATCAAGGTCACTTCAGAACCAGGGAACCTCGACATGATGAGGTGCGGATCCGGAGGCATGCAGCAAAACGACATCAATGCCCCAAGCCAGGGTGCGGAAAGTCCTTCAGTCGGCCATCTCATCTCGCGCGGCACGCCCTGAACCATTCTGCTGTTGAGTTTGAATGCCCCCGATGCGCTGCATCCTTCAAGCGGCGCGATCTCCTTGGTATGTGTATGCCTATATTTCTCAAAGTATGAAGAGCTGCTAACCATCCTCTCAGAGCGACATAAGGCTCGCCATGCAAGCAAGGATCGGCTAGCTGGCGGATTGGGGCTTGGTATACTAAGGACGAAACGACATCGTCGCGGTCGACTCATCATGGCTTCGAGCTCATCGAGAGCCCAACCATTGGCATCATCGCAGGACCAGCAGGGCACAGGGGCAATCTGTCAGCCGGGTGCCAATATGATCTCCTCAGCTATTCATGCACAAGAAGGTATGCTGGAGAGCGACGTATCCGCGCTAGGTAACTTTCAGCAAACGGCAGAACGACCTGCCTCGTTCAATGAGCTCACCTCTACTGAACCTCAGGAAGGAATCTTGAGCACAGATGGATTCGACTTTCTAGAGCTCGGAGACATGTATCACGACTCCACGTTTGACTTTATGCATTTCAATGTCACGGGTGATCCGCAATCCCCAGCAAGTTTCCGGAACCTAAGTCTGGCAACGGGTCAAGACGAGTTACCTATAATACCACAGAACCCTCTCGACCTTGATCTGGAGGGCCCATCAGTCGAAGCCGCAGCAGCAATCAATTCGTCAATAATGCGCACACCGACAGAATGCCAGTCTCCAGATTCTGATGCAGACCTGCCTGGCCTCCAATCAACAGAAGGTCGCAATAAAGAACCAAACGAGACAAGCAGCAATTCCGCAGAAGTCGACAGTCTATGCTCTCTCGGGCGCTTGGGACTCAATAACCTCCATCTGACAGAAACAAAGAGAGGGGAGATTCTCGCACTCATCAACGATATGAGACCTGTATATCCCAATGGAACGTCAATCGATGAGGGTACGGCAGATCTGTCTCTCGCCCTAATGCAGGACTACCTAGACTCATTCTTTGCCAACTTCAACTCTTGTTACCCAATGATCCATACACCGACACTGGAGGTTCTCGACGCGGAGCCATTATTCCTGTTATCTCTGATTGTCCTTGGGGCCACGTATAAAGAGAAGGAAGATCATCAACTTTCAGTCTGCCTGTATGACGCCATGACACCATACATCATGAGCGGGCTCGGTGGAATCAAGGTGCCTGATCTTTCCATTCTTCAGGCCTTTATGGTTTTAGAATGCTATGGGATGTATCGGGCTGGAGCCTACCAGCGTGAAAACTCTATAATAATGCACACCCTTCTATTCAACGCGAGTCTCTCTTTCACTACTGTGATTGCTTGGTTGCTAACTTGGAGACCAGGCCATAAGACGACTTTCCCGTTACCATGTGCGGGCCAGGATAATGGTTCCCGACTTGAGGACAGATCACGAGAAGGACTGGAAAGCATTTGCATACATCGAGCAGTACAAACGGTAAGATTCCTCGAATGCTTAGAATTCCTCAACGCGCCAATAACAGTTGCTCCAGCTTGATATTGTTTATCTTTATGTGGGACACGCAAAATGTCAGTTACTACTCGTTCATGCCAAGCATGTCTACCCAATCCATTCAAGTCAACCTGCCATGCTCTAAAGAGCTTTGGGAGGCCAAGGATGAATTTATATGGAAAGCAATAATTTCCAAGAGTGATCCTCCGATGATCAACACCATGGTAAAGGACTTTATCGAGGACGGTGGCAACATCTGGTGCGAGGCGTTAGACAGCCTGTCTCTGAGCTTTATCCTGCACGGCTTGATGTCAATGTGCAACGACATGGTCCATTTTCACAACCAGTCAATTTATCTTGGAAACGCCGCCCAAGGGGACGACAACAACTGGCGCTGCCGGATGACGGCGGCACTGGAGCTCTGGAAGACGAAATACGATGCTTGCGCTATGGGAGCAAGGCAGGCCATCGATGAAGACTCATCCCTACACGAGTTTCGCCAGGAGAACGTGGCTTTTCTTGCACTTTATCACACTGCTCACATCGTCGTCAATGCGGATATCCGTCATCTCCAGATTGCAGCAGGTGCTGAGGCGATCTTTGGACATGTCGTAACGAATACAGAGCGCGAAGAAAGTACAAAGGCGGTGAAAGAATGGGTACGGCTATCTCCTGATTCGGCCGGTAATGCTGCTTGGCATGCTGCACAGATGATCCGCGAGGGTCTGTTGAACTTGCGGAATTGGAAGGCCAACGGCATGTTTCACTACCCGTGGTGTCTATACATTGGCGTATTAACAACTTGGGCTTTTGTGCATTTCTCGCAGGGGCATAACGAAAACCGTCGAAGCTGTCATTATAGCCTCGGTGGAGAAGATGTGCTGCAGACACAGTCAAAGGCCCTTATGCACCAGACCATCTCAAACATGGCATCTTGTACTCCTGCGACTATTGGCAGGGACATGCATAGATGTTGCCCGCATGGTTTGGCTATTGAAGTGGCAAAGTATCTCAAGACAGTTCGATGGACTGCTGCTTTTGAAGCGATGAAGGTCCTTGAGGGTATCGTGGACATGGAATCACTATGAGTTGACTAGTTGAGTACAAAGGAAATAGAAGCCAAGTGGAATTTACCCTCCAGGGACAAAAGCGTTGCGACTAGGTACAAATAGCCCGCAT
>JABSTL010000913.1:0-30793 GCA_013759095.1 Fusarium sp. NRRL 29148
GACGTCAACGGCAGCTGACGATTTTGGGCTTTACTCCTGCTTGGGCTATTACTCATTTGCCCCAAAAGACTTGGGAGAGGAGCCTTTCGGCTTTCAGGCCATAGAAGACGGGGCCATGCTGCATAAATCGGCAACGTTTGATATGAATGAGTCCGCAGACTCCTCGGATACATATCAAGCCAGTGACAGCTCGGCCACATCTCTGGGAGACGATGCAGCATACAAACAATTCGACTACAAGGTATCGATGATGCCAAATAGAATTGATCTTAGTCTTCCAAATAATGGCGGGTATTACTAACATCTGGGCTTATATAATGAGCTGTTTTCGTCAGTTAGTCCCTTCTTTCATGTTTTTCATATCCTATTTGGGTCTTTTCTATGCTCATTTATGAAAAGAAACCAATAACCCCATCTCAACTTACGTCTCTTCTGTCTATATTAGCTTTCTTTCGCAAGGTGCCCGACCTCGCGAGATTTCACACTCGCTTTGGCAGTCCTGCCAATATCAGTGGAATACGGAGATCTGAACACTGTCTCATATGTGAGAGTGCAAGGAGGATGTGCATATATAATTTTCGCAATGTTTTTTGTACTACGGAGCTAGTTGTGCTGAAATATATTACTTTGTGCAACACAAGATACTTCAGCTGTAGGTGAAACATTCCTTAGTATGGTCAAAAGACAAAGCAATCAATCACTCTATATCAATAAACCTGACTTAGATAAGACTAGAATTCGTGACACAGCATAAGGTAGTCAGACTTAGCTGGTAAGATAAGAGGGACATCTGTCATTTCTGGATAATAGTCTCCGCTGGTCGGCCTCCCGCATGAAGGCGGGGAAGGACTTGGTCATTGATCAGACAGTTTCAACAAACATCATTCTGCAAATTCCTCTTTTCGAGTTTATACTTATTTCCATTCTGACACTTGAATTTAGCTTCTCGAGTGCGAGGAACAAACAACATGATTCACCCCACAATTCTATGTTTGATGGTAAGGCAATTATTGAGTACAAAGGGGTTCATAATCTATGACTGACCAAGTTCCTTAGCTCAGCCTTGTGCTGCTCATAATAGCAATGTGAGCTTCATGTAAGTCACGTTAGTATATGAGGTCTGACTCTTGTATAGAATCGTCCATGTCCGCAGTTCAACCCTCTCACTCGCTATCTCGCCAACCTTGTCAATTCTTACCTTGATTCTCCCGATTCTGGGGTTTCTTAATACAGCTTTCTATCCTAGCATTCACCATACGACCAAGTCGTCTTCTAGCAGCGTAGCCAAGCTTGCTCCTTTGATTTTCCAAGTCCTTCAAGCTCTTGTCACCACTATCCTGGCAACACTGCTTCTAGAGCGCGTAGTACCATCAGAAATGATGGGATGCATGCTTGATAAGAAGTGGATGAATATGTTTCGTGCTCATGATGCACGCAGTTTGAGACGTATTCAGGATGCGTTTGATTGCTGCGGGCTGAACTCAATCCGAGACCGGGCCTACCCTTTCCCAAATACAGCGCCCAGCAGCTGTGCTGAAACATATGGAAGAACAAGTCCCTGTCGCGAACCTTGGTTAGGAGCCTTACAGACACTGTCATTGTTGGACTTCTCTGTCGTCCTCGGCGTCGGGCTGATCCAGGTATGTTGAAAGCGAACTTCAAGATTCGTAAGGATTTAGATACTGAGATAAAATCAAGATACTCGGGCTCCTCCTAGCCAAAAAAGATTCCAGTTGGTTGAGTAACTGGAGAAACCAAGACCGTGGACAATCAGAACAACATCGCGATGGCCGCCGCCCGTTACTGATCGACAGGGACAGAGATGTCATCGAGGAAGAAGAGACTACCCATCAGCGTCCAGAGAGATCATCACAGGGTTACGGGAGTGTATATGAGAATGAATTGGGTCCCAGAGTGGTGCCATCGGCTGTTATCGAACGGAACAACTGGAGCGAGGATTAATTTGACGGTATGAAAGCACAACCGAATTCAAGGGGCCAAAACATGGAGCATCTATGAAGTACATGGGCCAAATGGGTAGATGCCTGACTTCCAGCTTGCTGCCGACTGTAGGGGTGTGTAGCGTCGTAATATGTATTCTTTGACAGCCTGCCTGTATGCTCACAATCAGCCCTTCAGTTGATCAGTCAGCAATAAATCACCAGCCAACGCGAACATGAACAAGATCATTACGAGAAATAAGTCCGAGTGGGTATCGAAAATTAGATATCTCAGACATGTCCATATTCTGACATATAAGCCGCAAGGCACCACAGTGCTGCCATCTAGCGGTGTCTATAGTATATGATCGGTTACCTTCCTGCTTCCTTACCCAACTTCTCCAACGCAGCCTCATACTCTTCGACTCTCTTTTCATCGATTTCCTCAATCCTTGTTCGTTCAACCTTTTGTGCTCTCTTGACTCCAGCGCCCTTGGCAATCTTGCCCCAGAACCAACCACTCTCGTCGTCACCAACGAGTGTCCATGCACATCCTGACCTTCCAGCTCGAGCTGTTCGACCAACTCGGTGAACATAGCCGGCTACACTAGGCGGTAGGTCGTAGTTGATTACGTGGTCAAGGTTGGGAAGATCGATGCCACGAGCGACAAGGTCGGAGGCGATGAGGAGGCGAATGGGAGACGAGGCAGTAGAGAAGGCCCGGAGAGTCTTGCGACGGATGTGTGTTGGTGTGGTTGACGTGAGTGTGCCAATGTGGTCTGTCAAGGAGGAATCCAGCAAGGCGAGTAGTCGTGACAAACGAAGTGCAGACTCGTTGGACTTTGTGAAAATAAGAGAAATAGGGATGTGAGACTTAAGTGTGCGTCCCGAGACCTTGGGCTTGGCACTAGACTCTGTGTCAGTGTCCGAGTCAGAAGATGTGTCAGAGCTAGTGTCAGAAGTAGTATCAGAGTCGGAGTCGGAGTCAGAACTGGAGCTTGAGTTAGAACTAGTAGCTGAATCCTCAGCTTCTTCGGCCTTGGGTTCCTCTTCGTCTTTGTTAGGGTTCGCCATGAGCATGTCCTGACTGTGGAGTAGATCAAGCAAGTAGAGGGGCTTGAGATTGGTGTCGTGCACTCGAATTGCATGCTCTTTCAACGACACAGGCAGAGAATGCTCAGCCATCTGGATATCGCCATCGCTCTCCAGGACAATCAGTCGTGGTCTTTGCAGACCTAATTGGTTGAGAAGACTCAGATCTCTTGTGAGCGTTGCACTCAGAATGACCTTACGAACACCAGAAAAGTCCATGTCATGGAAGTCTCGTGCGGTAAACTTATTAATGCGGAACTTTTCCATAACGAGGTCAAGCCAGCCTTGGAAGCTCTGAGCAAGTAGCTTATCTGCCTCATCAACTACCAGCCATCGAACGTAATCCAGGTTGAAGCCCCTTGTTTGCTCCATATGCTCAACCAGTCGTCCAGGAGTGCATATCAGAACATCGATTTTGGAAAGGTAGTCAACCACATATCCGTTCATGTGACTTAATCGAGGGTCTGTATCCTCCTTGTCAAGATCTTGGAGATTTTCTGATGACGGAAGGCCCCACTTCAGCTGATTTCGACGTTGTGTCTCTTCTTTCAGCTTCTTGTATGTATCAGGGTCATATCGAAGCTCCTGATCTATAAAGGCTTTCTGCTCGGCCTCAAGCGACTGGCTACCAATGGAAATGCCCACTCGCACTCTTTTTCGATCACCACCATCAAATGCTCTAGCGCATAGTTCAAAGGTCTCTTGAGCTTGCTTAACCAATTCACGCGTTGGTAGCACTACTAGTGCACGCAGCCTCGTGAGACAACCTTGACTGATATCCCGTACGACAGGCAGGGCATAAGCCAATGTCTTACCAGAACCGGTCGCCGCAGATATAAGCACATCTCCGCGTTGCTTGCTTGTTGGCAGCAGGAGAGGGATTGCGGCAGTTTGCACAGCGAAGGCATCTCGGAATCCCTTCTCCTCTAACACTCGACAAGCTTTGGGTATGATCTCCAGTTCAGCAAAGGGTGTACGTGTGTCTTGAGAGACACGGATGGGATCAACGAGCCAAGAGGGTAGAATCTTGTAGTTCGGCTTCGAGGTCGCCAGAGAGCTAACCGGCTCCGGTTGAGGCAAAGGTTCGAGGCCGTGTAATTCGCCCTGATCTTCTTCAACCTGTTCGTCCGTAGGCAGCTCACTGGCAAGCTTAAGAGACTTCTCTAGCTTACTCATGACCGTCTTGTGGCGCTGATTTGTCTGCAACTCATCTTCTTGTTCCTCTACTGGCTCGGTTTCCTTTCCCTTCTTTTTCTTTTCCCTGCGCTTCCGTCTTTTATCACCCTCGTCTGCCGCTGGTCCGGTAGGTTCAGGCATAGTCTCAATAGGTTCTGCCGCGTCGGTCATGGAAACATCCTCACTGCGATCCTCGTCCTCGGGAACAGGTCTGTCAGGAACTTCTAATTCTTGCTCTTCATTCTTTGACTTCCTCTTCTCTTTCTTTTCCTTTACTTCTCGTTTCGGCTTTTCCTTGTCCTTTGCAGAACCTTCGTCCATAGTCTGGTTCACTTCGTGCGTTGCGTCTGCTTCCTTCTGTTTGGCCTCGAGAGCCTCTTGCACGGGTTTGATGCCGTCATCGTCGCGTTCTTCATTGGTAGCTCCAGTTCTTCGCTTGCCTCTTCTGACCTTCTTCTTCTTTTTCGGCGCATCTTCTCCATCGTTTTGCGTAGTTGGCTCTTCTGTCTTGGGCTTCTTACTATCAGGACCTGGTATTCCTTTGCTCTCATCTGAAGTATCTAATTTGCGCTTGGTATTTGTGGGCGGTGCGTCCTCAAAGTATTGGACTTGAGGAGTCTCTTTGTGCATAGACTGACGCATGGGCTTTGCGCTCGGAGGAACGTATCGCGAAAAACCGAAGGCATTCGTTGCAGGAGTAGGAGCAGTGCTGTTTAAAGGGTTTGATGACGAGTGAGGAGAAGAAGCATTTGAGTTGCCTCCACCTTTAGAGGGAGGTACATATCTGGCGTACATTTTCTCGAAAATGCTGTGTAGAATCAATCGCAATGGAGGGGCCCGAAGTGCTTCAATTCCCAAATTTTTGGATAGTTCCTGGTCTTATTGAGGTTCTGCCGTTTTACACCGCTGAAATCATAAATTGATCCGCTAACACTGGAGGAAACGCTTGAGCAAAAAAGGGTTAGTCTTATGTTTCTCTCCGAACAGCCCAAGTCCATGCAGAGGTACATAGCTTCGTGGACTGTTTGGGATATATTGCCTAAAAGTTCACCTTCTTTTAATTGACACCTTCGTTTCACTACCAATATGACATATGACATATCAAACGCCTTGAAAACAACGTTGATATTCGATTAATAGAGACTAGGTACTCTTTCCTTTGTGATACCCTAAAGTCGGTACTTAGTTTCTTTAGTGACCTACCGACTCCACTGGTATAGTCGCACCCTGCTCAGCTCGCTCAAGCATTGCACTCACTCTGTACGTATATAGTTGCTCGAGTACAAGTTGAGACACGACAGATATCTCATCACAATAACCAATACCAACAAAAACTTCAATCAAGCGCAAATATTATAAGCCTCAGCAAGTGCTGGCCTCGGTACACACTCAATCAAAAATATAGTCATGCTGCATCCCCCTTTTCATCCTCAACCGCCATCATGACACGCCGCACGTACAATATCGCCATGGTCAGCGACTTCTTCTTCCCGCAACCAGGAGGCATCGAATCTCACATTTACCAACTCGCTACGAAGCTTGTCGATCGTGGCCACAAAGTCATCATCATAACTCATGCCTACGACGACCGGAAGGGCGTGCGGTACCTCACAAACGGCGTCAAGGTCTATCACGTTCCTTTCCTCGTCATCTATCGTTCCGCAACGTTTCCAACGGTC
Organism: Fusarium sp. NRRL 29148; assembly: GCA_013759095.1. Classification (NCBI taxonomy): domain Eukaryota; kingdom Fungi; phylum Ascomycota; class Sordariomycetes; order Hypocreales; family Nectriaceae; genus Fusarium; species Fusarium sp. NRRL 29148. The sequence continues at coordinate 5,888 of JABSTL010000913.1, forward strand.
TTTTCATTCTTCCCCATTTTTAGAAACATTTGCATACGCGAGCGCATCGAGATTGTGCATGGTCATGGCAGCCTTAGCAGTCTATGCCATGAAGCTATCTTGCATGCTCGTACCATGGGGTTACGTACTGTTTTTACAGATCATTCGCTCTTTGGCTTTGCCGACGCTGGAACAATTCTCACAAACAAGCTCCTCAAGTTTACTTTAAGTGATGTTGATCACAGCATATGTGTCAGCCATACATGGTAAGATAGCAATCTATTGAACGAACTATACCAGTGTTTATTGACGAGTCTTAGTAAGGAAAACACGGTCCTTCGCGCATCACTCGATCCAGTCATGGTCTCTGTGATTCCAAACGCTGTTGTTGCAGAAAACTTTCGTCCCAAGGACGTCCCAGCGTCACCATCTCCCCAAGCCACGACTTTTGGCTCAGAAGGACCAGTCTATCCTCCACCTCAGCGTATCGGACCTCGCGATACCATCACAATCGTCGTCATCTCGCGCTTGTTCTACAACAAAGGCACTGATCTCCTCATTGCCTCTATTCCTCGTGTGTTGGAAAATCATCCAAACACCCGCTTTATCATTGCCGGTTCTGGTCCCAAAGCCATCGATCTTGAACAAATGATCGAAACAAACGTGCTCCAGGATCGTGTCGAGATGCTCGGTCCCATCCGTCACGAAGAAGTAAGAGATGTCATGGTTCGAGGCCACATATACCTCCACCCATCTCTGACTGAGGCTTTCGGAACTGTCATTGTCGAGGCCGCCAGCTGTGGGCTTTATGTCGTGTGTACACAGGTTGGCGGCATCCCAGAAGTCCTGCCCTCGCATATGACGACTTTCGCCAAACCAGAAGAAGACGATATCGTCCTCGCCACAAGCAAGGCCATCAGTGCGATGCGTGCCGGAAAGATTCGTACCGAGAAATTCCACGAACAAGTCAAAAAGATGTACTCGTGGCAAAATGTCGCTCTGCGCACGGAACGCGTTTATGATGGCATTTCGGGCACCATCCCTGAGGACGAATTCTACGGTGTTGATACATCAGGTTACGGTAGCCGCATACGCAACTTTGCTCTTATAGATCGTCTGAAGCGCTACTATGGTTGTGGTATCTGGGCTGGAAAGCTCTTCTGTCTTTGTTGCGTGGTGGATTACCTCTTTTTTCTCTTTCTGGAGTGGTGGTTTCCGAGGGACAACATTGATATATGTCCTGACTGGCCTCGCAAGAGACCTGCCGATGATGATGCAAGTTCCAAGAAGGGTGCACATAGTAATCGATCAAGCACATCACAAGGGGTTCCGAAGCTCGAATAAATCCAGCACTCTCGACCTGATGATGGCATGATGACATGAATATTAGCAAAGGCGCAGGGAGTTTACCGCAGTATGATCGGACATGTCACTAGCCCATGACAAGGGATTAAATTACGCATACAAAAGGCCTGGGTCAAAGTGACATGGATCTGGATTGGCCGGTGATTATCGAGAGGCTAGCTATTCTAGACGCTGTACACAATAATAACAAAAATTACATGCTGCTTCCCTTTGCAGTTTATGAAGCCAACATTCAGTAGAAAGACATAGTGGTCTTTTAAATTAGTGCGGATCAGGACGCTCAGCCCCGGGCTCCTATGCGACGCCTTTTGGCTGTTCCAGTCTCACGTTCACCCTCATCTTCGTCGTCGCCGGTTTCCTCAGCGGGGGTAGCAACGCTGGCTGGACGAACAGCCGAAGGCGGAGGCGCGCTACGCTCCTTTTCCGCACTTCGTAGATCACCCAAGAGCTTTTCGACCTCAACAAACATGCTGCGGGTATTTTTTACAACGCCATTCTCGTCGAGGCGGTAGCCCACTACTTCCTCCTCCTCGTCGTCCTGAGAGCGTTTCATAAATCCAGGCCCAGGACCGCGATCGGGGTCAGCATTGTACATAATGGCATTGCAGAACATGTGGACAAGTTCGCGCTCAAGCTGAGCACTGTTGATAATGCCCTTTGGAGGAACAAGCTCGTCAGATATAGGTAGCCACACGTGCGCAGTACCGGGATCACCACCTTGAAGACTGGCTGCGGCCTGAACAGCCGCCTTGTTCCCATGCTTGATAGCAGCCCGGATGGATGTTATATCTTGAGGTTGCAGCACAATCTGGCGATAATTTGGCGCATCCTTCTCACGGAGCCTGGTAGCAAACATGTTCGCATCTCGGTGGCTAGAAATCTGATCCAGAGCAGATGACGAAACTTTAGTGAAACCTCGGGTCCAAAGAACTTGAGTTGTCTCGGGTGGTGGGTTGACCGGTGTAATTTGTCTCTTTCGTTTATGGAGGCGCGAAGAGACACTGCCAGGAGTCATGATCTGAGGCCGACCAGGGACGCTCTCATCGGCGGTAGTATCGCCTGTGTCTTCGGTGGGCCGCGGTGTAGCATCTTCATCCTTAATTTTGGGTGCTGATTCACTTGTTTGAGTCGGAGGCTCATCAGTGTGGGAAATGATAGAATGGCTTCTCCTGGATCGAGTGAGAGAAGGAGTGGAACTAACTGCACGAGCTTTCTGCCCGACTCTGGCAGACCGGCCGCGCGCAGGCTTAGAGACGGCCTGTTCGACTTTCGAAGCTGTTTTGGGCGCTTGCTTTCTTAATGGTCTTGGTGTTGACCCAGCAGAGCTCGGTAAAGTTGCAGGCTTTTGAGGAGGACTGACTGGTTCAAAAGCTGGACTTTGAGGTGCCACGCTCATATGACTAGGGCCCGGAGTGGACGGAGTGGAATGTGGAGCCCATTTGGTTCCAAACCCGTGAGTAACGTGAGTGGGTGTTGCTGAGATGGGCGTGTGCGGTGCCGATGGTACTCCAAGCTTCTTGACCGGGGTATTTAGAGCCTGCCGAATGATGTGGCCCAAAACGCCAGGTCGTGGAGGTTGGTTGGTGTATTGCGATGATTGAACCTTAGATACCGATGGCACAGGAGAGCTGACGGGTGAGCCATGCTGAGGTTGAGGTTGATATCCAAGCGGCCAACGTTGCTGAGGAGGGGCAGCGGAGCCTGCACTTGCTGTAAGAGGAGCTGGGGAGCCTGTGGCAATCTGTCGGACCTGCTGAGTCTGCCCTTGGGGGGGCTGGATAGGGCGCGGATGCGGCACGGGCGTCGTGGAAGACGGACGCGCATGGAGTGTTTGGCCTCCGGGAGACTCGGCAACTGGTCGTGGAGGTGCCGGCTGTAAGGGAGGGGCTAGCTGACCAGCATACTGCGGTGGCGCCAGGCCTGGTTTTGCGGTATTTGGTCGTGGCTTCTGTTGATGCTGTTGTGGCAAAGAATGGGGCTGAGTATGGGTGACAGGTTGAGTTTGCGACGATTGTTGCGCCTGAGCCTGCAGTGCTTGCGTAGGCGTTTGGATTCTTTGTATTTGTTGGGTATGTTGTGTTGGCGTAGCGTGCTGAGCCCGAGGAGTGTGGGGAGCTGGCTGCGTTGGTGGTGATGGCTGAATAACCTGCGGAGGTTGAGGGCGTTGTTGATGATGAGTTTGAGCTTGAGACTGTGCCTGGGGAGGTTGTGGAGCAGTAGGGTGTGGCCAAGCCTGCTGGGGCGTTTGAGGATGAGATAATGGTTGAGCACCAGGTTTGGGAGAGAATTGAGCAGTTTGTTGTGGGTACCAATGCTGTTGCGATGGTACCTGCTGTGGGTGTTGTTGAGGATGTTGTTGTACATGCTGTTGTTGCTGAGCTGGTGGGGGAGCTGTTGGTCCTTGGGCAACGGGTGATTGAACCTGCCGAGGAGGGGGTGTAGCTGTTTGTGGCGGTTGATAAGGCTTCTCCCACTTCAGAGCGGCTCCTGAAGCCGTATTGCCATCCTTCAGCTTGGCTCCGTTGTCTGGCCTAGGAGCAGGGCTCTGCTTAAGAGGTTGTGGTGCCTGTAATGGTCGTGGTGTTGTCTGAGGGACACCTGCTGGAGGCTGAAGCACCGACCCGTTAGAATTCGGGGGAGTGGGTGAGGTCGAAGGTCGGATCGATGCCGTTCCAGTAGGCATGTGGCTAGGCGGTGCAACTGTTGGTTGTGTGTTGTGGGAAACAGGCGGTTTGGGTGGGATCACTGGCGTCTGTTGTGTTGGGCCTCTTCGAACTGGTGCCGCCGAGCTTGTTGCCATTGCAGGTGAGGATGTTGACCCGTTAGGCGTGGCGGAAGACTTCTGATCACGAGCAGCAAGTACGGGTGTTCCATTTTGGCTCGCGACTCTAGCGCGTCGTTCTCGTTCACATCGCTCCATTGCTTGGATTTCCTTTTGGGACGTCTCAAAGCTGCGCTCATCCTCTCGAATTTGCGCGATGGTATTATCCTTATATCGGGTATATAGGCGGTCAATAAGCGGGGGAATTTTGTCAACATGTTCGTAAATCTCCTTAAGTGTCGGCAAAGTTGGACTCCCGAGCTTTCGTTTTCGCGAGTTTGGTGATGTCGTCTGATCGTTGGTCGCAGTCTTCTCATGCTCATCCCTCAGTTCATCCCCCAAAAGTCGCAGAAAAAGATGTTGGAGCGCATCGGGTCTTAATCGTGCGGGATCATAAGTAGATCCCTCCTTGATGAGTGCGTTGTTGATGAGTTGCTCAGAGATACGCGCGAAGACCCCATTGTCGAATCCTTGGGCTATCAACGACTGGAATAATAGCAGCGACTCGAGGGGCGTGTGGAAGGCTGGTTGATTCATGCCCCGCGGTCCACCTCGCCAGCTATCCAAGGGGCCTTCACGTCGAGCAAGAAGATGGACTGGCGCCACGGTCTATGGTAATTTAGTTAGGCGTCTGTCGGACACAGGTATAGCTACGTCATGGTCAGGGTTCTATCAATCAAACACGTACAGGCAACCTTAATCAGTGACTCCAAAACCGTCTATGGCGACCTCTAGGCCTTTCATCGGGTGCGTTGGGCTTCTTGGGCTTCTTGTTGCGAAACGCGCTCGATCGAACCAGTGGTGTAGTAATTTTTTGCTCGTCTAGGCGATGCGTCTGTCAGAATATCACGTGATTTAAATCGCCGATAATGTTTGATGGTTGATTTCGATGATGCAGGGAAGAAAAACTGGGCTGAGTTCGTCCAAGCTGCGTAGAAGCTAAAGCTTGGCTTAGCACGTGATACCCCTGAACGCCAACAAGCGGCAAGTAATCATGGAAAACAAGGGATATGGTTTCTGGTCACATAATATAACGACTTTAAGAAAGCCTGGATTTATCGGTTAATGTGAGAAGGATGCTTGGGTGCCTGATCACGTCCATTGCGTTGGCAAGAAGTCCCGGTTTTGGCTATGATAAGGATTATTTTATCCCTGACAAAGTAACAGTAAAACTCCAGACCCATGGTATCATATTGGAACTTGGCATCAAGATACACTTGATGCTTGCTTTATTCCCCGCCGTCCATCCCATGAAATCCGCCGCCATTTAACGCCGTTGCCCTCTTAATCCAAGTATAATAAGAATAAAAGAAAGTGGTCCTTCATAATTACAGGCAAGGACAAAACTCTAAGGAGAAAGCGAACTTGAGGATCCATCAACACTGCGCCTGGCCTCCTCATCTGGGCTATCTCCGTCTCGACTGTCTCCATCCTTTTCAGTTGGAGATCTTGGCTGGTAACTGAGACGCAGCTTTTCGTCCAGCAATGTGACTAGTCTTTCTGAGTAATGATCCAAAAGACCACTAAGGACCGTCTCGTTCATGGCTCTGCTTCGAATAGCCCGATCACCAAGAGCTGCTGCCGTCAGTCGCAACTCCTGATCTAGCTCTGTTAGATTTTCTTGGCTAATGGGCTCCGAGGAAGCAAGCTTCTTCCTGTATGATCTAAGTTGACGGCAGGTTTGTTCTGTCGCCATATTTAGCGAGCCAAAGCCTCGCAAGTTTGATGAGGATGTCTTTTTGCGTGCACTGGTGCCTATATTTGGAAGAGAAGGTCGTCTGGTGACCTTTCCCTTTGGAGACACTGGGGGACTATTCCGCGGGTCAGCAGAAGGCCGCCTTGACGGTGTATCTTCGGCCAATGTGCTACTAGGGCTTGTTGGGAGCCCTTGCGTAGGTGTTCTCACGCTAGCAGCTAGGTTGAATCTCGAAGTCCTCCGCTGTAGGGTTCGGGGTGGGGATCTCCGACCAGATGTTGGCGAAGGTCGTTGGAATTCAGCTAGCTCAGCCTTCGACAAGACCCTGCGAAGTGGCGGTCGTCCTGAAACAGAGTCTTTGGCAGGCGACGGCTCTCTACTCATGGAACAAGGCGGAGAATCGTTTAAATCCAGACCCCATATCATCATTGTTCCATCTGAAGCGACACTCACAACCTTGCGGCTTCCATCATCATTTTCGATAAGACAAACACCGTTGATCGCCTCAGTGTGACCCCATTCCCGGTCCAGGAAGCTCCCTGTCTGGGCATCGTATAGTCGAATGGACTTGTCTGTGTTGGATGTTCCGAGGAGGAAGTCTTGGTCTTTGGGGGGCCATTGCCCAAAACAGAGCGAGTCAAGAACAGCCGACTCGCCTTTTGTCTCGTCTTGACATTTGAAGCAAGAGATCTTACGTCCCGTGTTGAGTTCATATTGGCAAATAGACCGATCTAGTAGAGAGACAAAGACAGTTCTTTGGCCCATGCCCAAGACCATTGAGCTAGGCGAGGCTCGGAGAGAAATTACTCTGGAAGGGATAGCGGCAACAGAATCGTGATCGTCCTCTTTTGTGACGATATCGTAAATTTGTAATGTTCGGTCAAATGAACAGGTTAGCACCTTGTCTTCAGACGGGATCATAACCTGCACGACCTTCGCAGCAAATTCCAATGTCTGAAAATGCTCGATGGAGCCGCCTGCAGTCCGGTGGAAGAGCTGCGCAGTTCTGTCCCGTCCACAGGACGCCATGAGAAATTTGCCATCCCTGTCATAGACACTGACGGATCTACAATCAGCTGTATGTGCCTTGATGTCTAAAACAGGTTCCTTTGTGGCGATGTCCGTCATTCGTAACACGCCCATTCTATCGGCAGAAATAAGTAGTTTACCATCATTCGTTGCACGGGCGCAGGTAAGTTGATTAGCCGAGTCCAATTCGTTTTCTGGTTCAGTCATTCCAATTGGTACATCAATTGAGGCCTGGACTTGGCCTTCCAATGTCCAGAAGGAAACATTCCCAGAAACTGTCCACGTCAGAAACGAGGCGTTCAGATAATTTGGTCGCCCCAAGACCTGTATGCCTGTAACAGGCTGTCCATGACCAGGGATAGGAATGCTGGCCATTGCCTTGGTATTCTTGCCAGGCACATGGTCTGAGCTCCAGATGTCAATGGACTGTTGCGAATCAATGGTGACAAGCTTGTGTGCCAGAAAACCCAGAGCAACTTGTCCTGTAGTGCAGAATGTAGTCTCCTTTATGCATGCCGACGGTGGTTGAGCGTTCAAAACAGCCTCAATGTCAAGCACAGCCAAATGGCCATGTCTACCACCAACGTAGGCAATATTGTCTTTGACAGCAATAGTCGAGATGGAGAAGTCCAAACCAAGGACCTTCTGCAATTTCATCTGTCTGTCGTCCTCCGCCATAATACATACACCACCCGTTTCCGAGCAAATGACGAGGCTGGAGTTTTTGACGACAGCAGCGCAAGTAAAAGTATCCTCCAAGAGAGGCCCTAGCAGGATGTTACGCCCTGGTAGGGTTCTTTGGGAGGGTGGAGTAGAGGCCGGCTGTTCACTGAAGAACTTCTGCTTCGTAGGCGAAATAGTCGGGCCATCATCAGGTTTCCACATCTTGACATGGCGGACGCCAAATGTGATGAGGGAGTTGCCCATCCATAACATGTCCTTCACATATGATGTGCATCGGTTTTGTTTGTAAAGTCTAGCCGCGCCTGTTCGAGGGTCGACCTTCCAAATGTAGAGAAATCCATCGTTGGCGGCTCCTAGAGACGCCAGATATTGGGTGTCTGCAGACCATGCAACGCAATTGACCCCAAAAGCATGTTCGCTGATCGATATAAGAGGATTGTCAGAAGAAGTATCGTGTAAGCTAAAAACTAGAACTCGTGGGGAGTATCCAGTCTCGCCAACAGCTAAATATTTTCCATCTCGGCTCAACGCAAGGCATGTTGCAGCCTTGATCCGCTCGCGACTTGTCCAAGTATTGCTAGGAGACTCGTTCCAGTCGGACGAAGTGTGTGGTGAGTTAGGGAACCGCGGGCCTACACGTCCCCGGCTGTCGTTCGCCTTTGGTGTCCCCGAGGGCGTGGTGGGTGTGTTTTGAAAGGTTGCCACGGAATAGAGTGGGACGGCGGTCGGTCGGGCTCGGTAGAAACGTTGAGTATGGTTATCGCCATTAACATCCACCACCACAACAGCGCCTCCGGCTATGTATGCCAAGACAGACGGGAGAGTATCGAAGCCTGTTGGAGAGGAACATGTTGTGCCAATGACACGCTGGAGGGAGAGCTTCGAGGCATCGTGTGCGCGACCACGCATAGGCGACCTGGAGGATCTAGAAGGGCGAGCCAGAAAGGGAGAGTGGGAAGGAGTGAGTTTCAAACGACCGTTGGAAGGTGTCGCAGCCATGTTTCCTCCATTGACACTTGATGATGGTATTTTGGTGGGTTTGTCGTCGAGAAGATTGTCTAGTGTGGATTTAGATGGTGCAATGGTGCAATGGTGAAGTATTAGAAGGGCAAGCAACGAGGCTTGAAAGAGCGACGAGAACACTGAAATATTTTCCTTTACGATAAAAGAAGAACAGTTGAATTAAAGAATGAACAGCCAATTCCCATTTCACACGAACAAAAGAGCAGCAGAAGCAAGATGATGTTTGCAAAAGTGGATGGCGGGCGGTGTAAGTCAGGAAACTGCTGCGGGCCTGCGGGGGCTAATGGCAGCGAGATTCAGAAAGCAAGAGATGGAAATATCTAAGGCTGCGGATAGGCGTCAGTTGCTGTAGCGTAGAGATCGGGATACCGACCTCTTTCGAGCGAATTAGCAACTTACAATGACTGGCAAAGTTTGGTTAGTGAGAGACAATGAAGATTGAAAAAACATTGGATCTGGGCTTACAACGAAAGAGGGTTGTGAGGAGAAAAAGGAAGAGAAAAGAAAGTTCGCACCAGCTTGTGGGATGGAATGCTGATGACTTTCATTCAACCCAACCCCAGGCCATTCCCTTCCCGCCACTATCATAGTCTAATCATACCTGTCAAAGACCAAGTCCAAACTCCATGTCCTCGATGGGCGGCTAAGCAGTTGTTCTGCTGGGTTGTTTACATGGACCCTTGTCTGTTCGTTGTCCAGGGGCCTTGTTGCTTTGATGAGAGCCAAGTCCCTGACGTTTATCTCACTATCAGCAGTGGCCCGTGGCCTTCGCAAGCTGGTTCTTGGCGGCTTGATCCTTGCTGTCTAGCTCTCCTGTTAGTGGCTGTCACCTCACAATCACTTCAGGCCAGGACGGTGGTAAATATTGAACCCAGAGTCTTTGTTGGTGACAATGATGTTGAACCCCTGGCTGGATACGTTCCCAACTCTTATGTTTACACAATAATTGTGATTCCTCAGCTACTATCCGTATGTATGCAAAGACACTTTCCTTCATACTGACAAGAAAATTCAGTTTGAGCCGATGATCTCTCTCTCGCTCTGTCTCCTCACAATACCCCATCTCGTTGTCGAGCCACCAGCCACTCATTACCAACCAGCTGACCCATTATCAATAACAACAACAACACACATGTACACCAAAGAGCCACCTCTGTACTCTGTACTCCGTCTTTAAAATAATTAATCAAAGAAGAAAATCCCTCTAAAAAAAAAAAAATTCTTCCCTGGGAAGCAGCCTTACTTATTCGTCTATAGTCGTCACCCGCTTGTCTCATCCCGGTCCATTGCGAAATGAGGATATCCCCAGCCCGTGCCGTTCGAACAGCCCTGTATCTTTAGTCTTGCCTTCAGCTGGTCTGAGCTTATGATGTTTTTGCCCATTAATTCTGATCTGTCTCACTTGTTCTTATCTCGGTTTAGAGTCCTCGCATTAGCCATGGGAAGCTAGTCAACCTATGAGCCATAGACCAGCTCTTAAACGAAGGAATCCATGGGCAAAGTTCCGTTTTAACAACCGCCTGAAGACTCGAACGCGTCGTCATCACAGTTGACTGTTGGTCTATTGTTCGGCAACACAGCTTCAAGGCAACCAAACAACCTTGGGGACATCCACTTCCCAAAATCCTTGACGCCAGTGGCTCAGCCTTACCCAAACAAGTTAATTTCTTCAATTACCAGTGCTCCCGCTCTTTTTGATCTGACATACAAACTCGATTATTCTATTTGGAACAAGCTCCTTGCCATATAAACTGAGCTGTTTCAGATCCCATAGTAGTAAATATCCAACACCCAGCACCAAATATATGGTTAGTCCAACTCTCTTCATACAGCAAGGCCTTCTTCGGAAGCCTCATCCCGCTCAAGCCGCTCTAGTCCTGTTCCGACTGCGCCATAAACACGTAAAGGTACGGCGATCTCAAAACTCTCACATATTAGATTTTCCACTGCCACCAAGACCGTCCCCCCCTTTTCATCTTGTGAAATTTCCTCCAACAATGGATGTGGTGCTCGTCTTTCGTGCTCAATGGGAGAATCGCTTCCCGTGGATGGCACCACAAACTCGATTCGAATCTTCCATTCCAAGCTGACACCACTGGTAACAAACTCAGGAGTTGCAGTGATGGGGATCGTTGGCTTGAAGGTGACTCGTCGTGAGTACATCGTTGCTTCAGATGAAGACGAATAAACTTTCCGGGTCACTCGGTGGATGCTCGACTCTGATCTTATTGCCAACGACGGGTCTACTTTCTCCGATGTTTCCAAGGTAGTGTGTACGGCGTAACACGGAATGTCAGCGTCTGTAAAGTCGATAGCCATTGTCACAACTTCCCCCAGTCGGTAGGCAGGTCTCGTGAGCATCACTACCCCAACCCTTTGCCCATTGCGTGCAATTTCGAACCGGTTCGGGCTCTGCTGCCCACCAGAGGTCATATTGCTTCTCATGATTGCCATATGAATAGCATCGTGTGCGTTGCTGGCTTCCTCGAATGCCGATGGTCGTCTTGAGTTACCAGCGGCTGGAGAAAGAAGGATACTGCCACTCTCATCTCGCGGTCGATGGACCAGGTCTTCCACGTAAAGTAAAAAGTCATTCAGGGCAGGTTGTTGCCCTTTGACTCCATTGCCGTTGGTTCTTGATCCCTTATCACTGCTTGAGGGACTTTTCACTTGGGCCTGGTCCCGTAATAAGATATAGGGGTTCATCAGGTCATGTCCCAATATCTCACCGTGGCTGTTAACGCTTCCCAGTACGCGGAAAGGAACTTCAACAGACTTAACTTGCTGCTCCTTTGTTCCTCCAGCCCTCTGCGTGCCAATAACCAAGCTATATGTGATTTTGACGGCCTTTCCGCGATGGGATGGAGGAAGACCTTTGGGTAGTCGGAAAGAGTACTCGAAAACTCGACTCTCGCCTGGTGCAAGCTGCAGATCAACAAATAAAATGGACTGTGGTGTAGTCAAGAGAGGCACAGATTTCGAGTTTGCGACCCCTCGCATCTCCTTGATTGTGCTGAGCTCCCCCCCACCTAAGAAATCGCCCAGAGAGCTGCTGATGCGACCCCATCCGAATCCCCCTAGAAGACCACTGTCACGTTTGGACTCGAGACCAACGACACCACCGCCTTGACCAACTATAGCTTTCTTTTTGACTTGGTCAAATTGGCTGAGACTGACAAGGGACCCATCTAACGAGAAAGAGCCGTGTAATTGAGCATACCCCATCATCAAAGATTCAGGCGCTCTCGCCTGCGGGGCCGGCATACCAAGGCTTCTCCTAAGTGGGCGTGCGTGTCCACGATTAGTCGGCTGCTGTGTCACGTATTCCGATACCAGAGTTTCTGACGAGTTATTGCTGACAGAGTAAAACTCTCCGCTACTCCGCGGTGTGCCTCCGAGAACGCCGCTGCTTGCTAGAATGCGGGCCGCGGGTGCAGGCTGCTCATTGATCGTCGGAACGCCATCCTTAAGGCGCATTGACAGTCCACTGGAATCGCCCACAGCGTTCCTAGGGCTGAGCATGTTTTCGTTTGTTGATCGTCTAGACAAACTTGGGCGTACTTCTCGAGCAGGCGAGGGGGCAGCAGGAAAGCGAAATTCCGGCATAGGGGTTTCCGGTATTTGTTGCGGCGATGATCTTCGTTGGCCGGCTGTAATAGGTGTGTGAGGAGTTGTTGGCGGTCGTGATATGCGACCGAATCGATCAGGTGGGGGATACGATGCGTGGAACAAAGGAGAGCTCGAGAGGCGTGGAGAAAATGATGCTGAGAAGAATTAGTTCCTAGTTCAAATTGTACTGTGTGAGCGACGAACCAGAATGAGGCCCGGTTGGGAGCTGGCCCTGCGCTCGAGGAATGATCTGTAGACTCGAGGCCCGCCCATGGCCTCGGTGCGGTCTTTGAGGTCGTGACGGCAAATCATTTCGTTGTGTGTGGTCTTCCACGGTATTATTGGATCCTATCGAGACAATGGAAACAGAGCGCTTATGAGAGTGGCTTGAGCGACCATCACTGGAGCCTGCTGATGAAGGCCATTGGACTGAACCAGTACGACTATGTGATTGCGATGCAGGAACGCTTAAAGAAAGGGCAGAACGACGATGCCCTCTGCCGGAAGATGCTGACGGTGGTGGCGTTAATCCTTGGTTCAACTTGGAGCGACCATTGAAAGGCGAGGCCAGTCGACTTCGTTCCGATTGTTGCGGCTGTGGTTTCAGTTGGCCTGGTATTGGCGCCACGTTTTTGAAAGTAATTGTACATTTGACTTCCTCGCCGGCGAAGACAGTCTGGTCGTGCCAACGTATGAAGACACGGATATTGCTGGGAGCTTCGGGAGCCATTGCGGGTAAGGAGGCCGCTCAGCGACGAGCGCGTACGTAGGGGCGGCTATGATACGGCAAATGGAGCATTTCTATACGTGCGCATGTTCGAGTTCGAGGCGGTGGAGGATCAAGGACAGCGACAATACGATGCTGATGAAAAGTGAAGAGCCGGTCATCGAGGGAGGAGTTAAACTGCAACGTCATGGGGTATGCCGCGAAAGGAGATGGAGGAGGTTTGCGTTAGCGTCTTAGCAGCAAGCTATAGCAGCCAATCACGGCTTAGTCTACAGGTACAAGCTTAGACTACGTAGAGTCTTGACCATCAGAACTCCACTGTTCAACAAAAAACGATAGCCCGGCACGACAATCAATGATTTAAGACAAATGCGTCTCAAGTTACACAGGACAATAAGAGACAGCGGATTATGCACGGAGTGCTCGGTTTGAAAGATCATGAATATGCTTAGAATATCTTTCCGACATGAAAAGACGGCTTATTTTTTATTTATTGGCCTGTGCTGATCACCCATGGGTAGATAGTTTAGGACCTCCATCTTTACGACAGGATACCAGAACAGTAAGGGTCCTTAATAACATAAACGCTCGCAATTCGAGGCAGAGATTTATCACTCCAAGATCAATCATCTGTCAGGTCAACAGCCTCTTTCCCATCTTCCAGTCTCACAAACTTCCATGGTCGAGGCGTACGGGGGTTTTCCGATGCCTCCCGTTTGATCTGAGAAACCTCATCCTTGACCTGAATTAGGTTAGTAAAGTAAACTCGAGAAGGTCACACCAGGTGGCCTGCTAGCCAGGTCTTAGATGTGCGCCATTGCGCAATTACCTTACCTGAGGGTCATGTAGTCTTTCTAGAGCAAGACGGCGAATGTCACTCTCGGAGAGGTGAGAAAGGGGATCATCATCAAATCCAGCTGTAGCTGAGAGCTCAGGTGACGGAGTGCGTGGAATAATCATCTCATGTTGGAGCGCTTCTGCATCTAAAATTAGAAAATGGTGTCAAAGAAGGAGATATACTCATCGGTGCAAGAGCATACGGTGGGATCGGTAACGAAAGAAGATTTCTCCCAGTAGGCGCATATCATCGATCTTTGATCCAACCGGACACGGTTTCCGGTCTGTTCCAGCCAGCCTTGTCGCGTTAATTGGCTCTTTCATCCAATAAGTAAGTATCCAATAACTTACAGTGTTGCATGGCTTATTGCTCTGCCTTTCAATGCCTTCTCAGCCAACTCCACATCTCGTCCTCCGTGCCAAGTGAGAGGTTTCCGGAGACTCGACCCTCCGAACCACCCTGTGATAAGACGCAGGCGGATTGTTCCCAAGGTTTCCGCTTGTTTGATATCATTGTTGAGGCGATCAGTACTGATGTGATCGGCTGATGCGTTGTTAGTGGAGATGGAATGATACCTACAAATAAGGCAGGCTTACAAGTTTTGGTAATAGGAGCAAAGACAAATTTTCTGGTAACTACTCTCTCATTCTCTGCTAAGAACTCAGCGCCTGAGATGACGGTGGTAGATGACATGCCAGGAGAAAAAGGTGTCCCTATGCAACGAGATTCCATCCATTGGCCGTCAATGAAGACCTCGGCGATGAACCTGTCGTGTGAATGAGGGAGTCGGTACTTCCCAGAGACCGTGACTTCGACGGCAAACTCAGCACCTGACTTGGATTCAATGTAGCAGTTTCTTGCAGGGATCTTGCTGCCTTCCTTGTCAAGGTTGATTACGGGTTCTTGATCATCAAGGGGGTCATATTCTGTCGCAAGCTCCCCGGCTACTCGAACACGTGCAGTGACAAGAGGAATCTCGTCTAATACTGCCATGTTGAAGTGAAACGAACAAAGATAAGAAGCTGAAATATTGCAAGTGTAAGCCTTGGTATGCTGAGCCGCGGAGAAGAAGATGTGAGCATTAGGCGATCAGGCTGAGTATGGGAAGGAAAGGCTCCTGCCTGGTATTACGAAGAGGAGCCAGCGCCTACCTAGGTACTAAAGGCTGCGCTGTGAATCAGTGCCAGCCTACAAAGATAAATTGAATGTTGGCACCCGACTGCAGCTGCCCGTGGCCGCAGGCAATCAAATAGGTGCCTCACTCCCATGACAAAAAGCGTTCCAAAAAGTCTTTCCACAACCGAAATAGACTTTAGAAGAAAGGATTAACCGGCCGCACCACTTGGTGATCGATCTGAGCGGGTATTTTACATCAAAGCCGGGGCCATGACGCCCAAGGAGAAATAAAGCGTAGGCTATAAACCAGATAAAGAGGGATACAGGAGCTTTTGTTCTCTCACGTATTTTGCTCGTTTTGTTTGATTGAGGGTATTTCGATAGGCAATGGTTTCTAATATCAATATTAGGAAACCTAACTTACCTAGCATAGTGCTGCTAGCTACCTCAAGCACAGCAGCTGCTCGTGAACGGAGCTCAGGTCAGTCAGACCAGGTTTATCACATTACAAGATTCAGCGCATCGGGAACAGCTTGTTTTAAAGCATTCATTTTGTAAATCCCAAGGAACGAGAGTAACAAGAGGACCTCTGTTTTGAGTAATGACGGCTGTGATGCAGGAAATAAAGCAAGTAATGCACTGATTGCCAACGAGGGAGTATAACCATTGTCATGACTCTCGAAACCAAGCGCATCCGGAAGAAAGAAAGAGTACGTAGACCCGGGCTTTTGGGGACAGCAACAGAGCTTAATGCCTTGATTCATATCTGGAGAATCTGGGGCATGCGGGGCTGCAACTCCCGAACACTACCGGCAACCGGCCGACTCATCAACCGCCCCAGCAACATCAGCCCATAGATTCAATGTATGAGATGTTGAGATAATACTAGGTGCCTTAGTCTAGTCTAAGTCCCACTCCCATTGGGCCGGGCGATAGGAGATGCGAATCAAACCAAGCCCATGGCATGGTAGCCTACCTTATCATTCCTCCACATTCACCTGCCATTATGATTCCATGGTAAGCACAAGTCTGGGGTCAGACCTGCCTGCAGACATCTAGCTTGACACATCTAATCCCACCCCAGGAAAAGAACGGAGCCGCCGCCGACCCAACAAGTCCCTAAAGTCGGGGATGAGGAGAAGACTGCAGCCCCGTTTCTGGGGTAGTCGTACCTACCTTACGGTATGTACGGGGAAGACAAGTGATCTGGCGGGGTAAAAAGCAAGCATGAAGTCGCGGATCCGCCAATGCCGCAGTCTTGAAGATAGCGGATGGGCTTCATCGAGGTATGTATCCATACGTTGGGGTCTCCAATACCGTCCTGTCATCTCCAATCTCAGCAATTGCGGCTCTCGTTTGTGGGGAGCATATGATCTATCATGTCGCGTGTATCCGGACTGCCGTTGGACCAATTTTGCGGAGGCGATGAGCAGGGCTGAAAGTTTATGTAAGTTTGCGGCTCTCGAGAAAAGCTATCATGTTGGAGGAATGTTGTCACCTTGGAGGTGGCTAGCGTCTCAGACAGTGAGATAAACACTACTGACGCGCAAGGCTACGGATCCAGACCAGAAGTGCTGGTGTATGGTAGGTGCCTGGGAAAGTCGCAATTAACCGCAAACCATGAAGAACGAGGCGCATGTTTCCCAAGTGGCCATGTTCAAAGCTGGCCATAAAGGCGAAATTTTCAAAGCGCTGAGAATTTGAGCCTGGCTACCTGGGGAGAGGTTGAATCGGAGGCGGGGTGGGTGTGTGGGGCCGTCCCCGCCTTTGCCGGCGAGACGGAGACGCAGCGGAGCCGCAATTCCTCATGACAACCAGCAAACCTGCGGGTCCGCGAGCCAAAAAGAACTGCACGAGGCTTTCCAACGTCTTGTCGGCCTTAGGGAACGTCACGGGGGGTAGTACATGGGAAGAAAAGCTAGACAGAATTGGGAATGTGTACTCGGGGCTAGGATGAACGGCTGCCCTAGGAATTGGAGAGCCATTCATGACCTTGTCAAACACAAAAGAACAGAACAGGGGCAGCGCTTTGTTAGTGCGGGGTCCGTTTAATGCTCGCTCGCCTTTAAGCCGAGCATTTCGAAGGACACTCCTTCGGTCTCCCAGCAACGAGCAGCGAGAGTCCATAGTTTAGAAAGATTCAGTGTATTCTGTGTATTCTGTGGAGTTTGAGGAAGCTCGCACAAGTTACACCGAAGGGGTAGGTGAGGTCACAGATGGAGGGTAACCACGTTGAATGGCACTGTAGATGTGAAGATCTGAGCACGGCCCTCCCGCAAGAGACCAGGTAGTGAGTGCTAGTGTCAGTGCTGGCAACACAGCCATCGAGGAAACGAAGGTTGGACATCAATAACCCTCGTGGATATCCAGATCCCGCAAGGTTGATGTGGGGTGTGTCCCCTGGAGTTGGTAGGTAATCGGTATTAGGGTAGCCAGTATTATCAATGATCCGACTAGGATATTAAACATGTATCCATGCCAATATATGTTTAAACAAACAGCTTCACGTCTTACATGATGTCGCAACTTGCTTACGCTGTAGAGGGAACGACTTTCTTGTAGACCCTCTTGAATGAGGAATAACTATAGAAGAATGCATAGAAGGCATGTGTGTTTTTGAAACTCGGTGCAAGTGGCGTTCATGTTGATCGAATGATCTTCCCAAGAACGACCAAAATGGGTTTATCATGTAAACAGCGCTTGGCTATGTAACTAAGCTGAAAAAACCGAGCTGAGGGATAATTGATACCCTGTACAACTCCGCAGCCTCGGATGGATAACTGAAAGAATATGCAGAAACCGTACGTCCATCGGCAAGCGCTAATACATGGCAGGATTACATCAAGTCGGAAACAGGTGCATTGCTGAATAGACGCAACCTGAGGCTGGGGTTGACAAGGATCCGAAGTGCGGCTCGATGTATATTCCCGTTGATGAGTTTGCAATAATGAAGCTTATCTTGATTACTATGTAGTTTGCCCAGTAGAAGAATTATGGGTTGTTTACGGAGTAGCAATAGTCTTTTTACTGCGTACGGCATTATTAGCAAATCACACCGAATAGATAGTGAGTCGTCGCCCAACGATGACACCGTCCAAGCTCTTTGAGATTGATGTGCGGATCAAGTCTGAGGTCTCCAGTAAGAGACCCTGCCTTATTGCGGCACATTACCACCTCTCACCTGTAAGTGTGTGTACTTGTACCTGGTGTCGGCTCCGGGGGGGTTGTGCATGCATCTGTGATAACCCAAATTGATTTGTCAGTGCTCTCAACGGTTTTGAGAGACGCCCAGTCCAGGGCCATCAAGCTTTATAGTGATTTTAAGGCCATTCATGACATCCATTGGCATCACGAGCTATCGCTTTGCCTCGTGAATAAAGCTGTGGCATACTTTGAGATATTCCTTATCTGCTATACTGAGCTTTGACAATTCTGTTCACTTTGAATCTCGTGTTCTTAAGCTTGTCCTCTTTGGCGCAGATCCCCTCCCCCAAGGTCCCTAAAGGCCCCTGCAACCCCACCATTGGCCACTGGTGGCACGGATGTGGGGAGAGAGCTTGGAGCATGTGGTGGCGGCACCCATTGTCTGGACCTTGTTTCTGTCGGCTGTTGTGATTTGCCGAAACCGTCAGATCCATCCACTTTGGCGGGGAGTCCAGGGAGCTGTGGAAGCAAAAGGGTTACAGGCCATGACAGAACCAGTAGCAAGATCCGATGAAGCAGTTGGCAGTCTATCAAGGGACAGTTCATCGGTCCAGTGATCAAAGGCGCTGGGCACGTTAAAGTACTGTATGTATACATACATACTGTAAGGTTTGCGGATGTTTATAACTGTTCCTTTCTGGGTAGTACTGCTTAAAAATCCCCGCGGCTCAGTCAAAATCGTTGCTTGACATGAATGTGATGTGGTCCGGGTTGCTTGACACCGGCTTACAGGAGAGCTCTGCCCTTGAGCCGTTCCAAAACCACTTCGGAGCAAGTCCTGTCCTTCGGGGTTTGCTGTAGTATGATTGGGCTAATGCTGCAGTCGATGCTAACAGGACAACTTACGTGACGTTTCGACTACTAACCATGCTAACCATCTCCTGTCCACCACTGCCACGACAATGCTCCGCAAAGCTATGGGGTGCCGTCCGTCCGCTGGGGGTCTCAGTGTGAGCGGTAACCGGTGCAATCCATAGCATTTCCTTTTTCAGGTAGTAAGGGAGCAGTACGTACCAGGGCAGCCATGTTCATCCAGGTGTGAGAGGCGAGGCTGTTGCGGGGAAAGTTGGCGTCACTTCAACTTCACCCCTCCTCCACTCCACCGAGGTTCACGGCACATCGCACCCCGATGGGCGCCCCCCCTACTTCCATTCTTCCACAGAAAAACCCCGCGTCATTCTCAAGAATAAATACTCCCTTCCCGTCGTCAACATTTCCAGTCTCTTTTTCCAGATCATCTCATCATCTCCTCTTCACTCTTCTCTTCTATCGACATCCTCATTTGATACCCAATACCCTCCCTCTCCTCTACAACATCTCATATATATCACACACTATGGCTCCCCTCACTGTTGAGCTGTCCACCCCGGTCACTGGTACCTACCAGCAGCCCATCGGCCTGTAAGTGATCATGGTACGAACTCTGTTGACTGCAAAACTAACACGACTTAGCTTCATCGACGGCAAGTGGACCGAGGGTGTCGACAAGCAGAAGTTCGAGGTCATCAACCCCTCCACCGAGGAGGTCATCACCTCCGTCTGCGAAGGTACTGAGAAGGATATCGACTTGGCTGTTACTGCTGCCCGCAAGGCTTTCGACGGCGAATGGAAGAACACCTCACCTCAAGCTCGAGGCAACTACCTTCTCAAGCTTGCCGATCTTGCTGAGAAGAACCTCGATCTCCTTGCTGCTGTCGAGTCTCTTGACAACGGAAAGTCTATCACCAACGCCCGTGGCGATGTCGGCGCCGTTGTCGGCTGCCTGCGATACTATGGTGGCTGGGCCGACAAGATCGAGGGAAAGACCATTGATATTGCCCCTGACATGTTCCACTACACCCGATCTGAGCCTGTAAGATACCCTTGATTCGAATTGCATTGGTTCTCTGGTACTAACACATATCTCAGATTGGTGTCTGCGGTCAGATTATCCCCTGGAACTTTCCTCTCCTCATGCTGGCATGGAAGATTGGCCCTGCCCTGGCCACTGGTAACACTGTTGTCATGAAGACTGCTGAGCAGACTCCTCTCTCTGCCCTGGTCTTCACTCAGTTTATTGAGCAGGCTGGTTTCCCTGCTGGTGTTTTCAACCTTGTATCTGGCTTCGGCAAGACTGCCGGTGCTGCTCTTTCTGCTCACATGGACGTTGACAAGATCGCATTCACTGGTTCCACCGTCATTGGCCGACAAATCATGAAGTCTGCTGCTTCCTCCAACCTCAAGAAGGTCACCCTTGAGCTTGGTGGCAAGTCTCCCAACATCGTCTTTGAAGATGCTGATATTGAGGAGGCTATCAACTGGGTCAACTTCGGTATCTACTACAACCACGGCCAGTGCTGCTGTGCTGGTACCCGTATCTTTGTCCAGGAAGGCATCTACGACAAGTTCCTTGCTGCCTTCAAGAAGCGAGCTGAGGAGAACAAGGTCGGCGATCCTTTCAACGAGGAGACCTTCCAGGGCCCCCAGGTCTCTCAGCTTCAGTACGACCGCATTATGGGTTACATCAAGGCTGGTAAGGACGAGGGTGCTACCGTTGAGACCGGTGGTGAGCGCCTCGGCAACAAGGGTTACTTCATCAAGCCCACTATCTTCTCCAACGTTCGTCCCGACATGAAGATTATGCAGGAGGAGATCTTTGGCCCTGTCTGCGCCATTTCCAAGTTCAAGGACGAGAAGGAGGTCATCGATCTTGCCCACGATACCGCCTACGGTCTCGCTGCCGCCGTCCACACCAAGAACCTCAACACAGCCCTCCGAGTTTCCAACGCATTGAAGGCCGGCACTGTCTGGGTGAACTGCTACAACATGCTCCACCACCAATTGCCATTTGGCGGCTACAAGGAGTCTGGAATTGGCCGGGAATTGGGCGAGGCTGCGTTGGCGAACTACACACAGAACAAGTCTGTAGCTATTAAGCTGTACTAAGCAAAGCGGAATGGGCATTTACGGAGGATATAAGGGCGGCGTTGTAACTGCGTGATCAATTTGTACATGATTCCATATTTAGTTTTACGGCTTTGACGAAGAAATGCCAAAAATTGACAAATCGTTCTCATCCCATGGTGTGCGGAGTTGGTATTTTGAATTGAGCATATACCCAAACATATCCCACTGAGTACTCCTTCCTTTGGCTCTAAAATGGAATAAAAGGAAACATGATTCCAGAAAAAGAGTAGAAAGCTTTAGTTGAATACTTCAACTTCATCCTCAGGGGGCTGGGGATAGTTACCAGCATTTTTCTACAATCTCTAGGTACATGGTCAAAGAGTTATGTAAGCTTATGAACATACTACTCATGACTTGAGGAACACCACCCTTGGACCCAGGCTGAAATTATCGCATTGATTCGTTGGGTTGCGCATGGGTTGCGAATGTTGATCGGCTATAGCTATCCCGAAGCTGTCGTCGGGACAATACCCACCGAGGTTGGAGTCATAACTACAGTATCTAGAGAGCAAGGGGCATTAATTTTCACAGAATCGCACCATGATCTTGCATTTTGAAGACGAAAAGTCAGATTTCTGCTTAATGGTGACTTAGCAACCGCCACCGAACTTCCTTGGATAACTCTCGTGAATGTCATGGGTCAAACTGTCGAGCTAACACTGTATTAAGGAGACAATTTCTGTTAAAAGGAGAAAAACAACATCTGCTGCCACTTCTTGGTCAAGCAGTCCTTGATATCTGATTCCAAAATAAACTTAGAAAAATATATCCTAAACTTATCCTAAACTTATCCGGAATTACCTAAGTCTTTTCATCCTTTAGGATCGATGTCGTGAGTTTTCTTTCCTCCCCTAGCCAGCCGCCCCTTTTAGTTTGTGCCCATGTAGTGAGAAGTAATGTCTTTTATGAACATCGAATTCATCACCTGCCTCACCCGTCCCATTCCATCACCATTAAATTTTCACCATTACCGCCCCTCTTAAACAGGGTCGTTGGCTCCCCATTCACCACCAGTATCACCATTGTCAGCTTGCCAAGTGCTTCCACCCATTGTCACCATCATTGGACTGGCCATGCTGGTTTTCTTGTCCGTAGAATGCCTGGTTCCGGAATGCGTTGATCGAAGGAGCCTGGTGACGTTGGATAAGGCTCTTTCCGTCACCTCGAGGGTAATATGGGTGACCGACTATTGAAAGAATGGTCTTTTTCCTTACTAATTGACCGTAAGTTTTGCAGTGAATAGGGCGGCAGAGAGATCCTTACCTGATTAATCACATTGTCCGCGGGTGTGTCCATACCCACTCCAAACAATTGGTGCATTCCATTGGCGTTATGGGCAGTCTCGTCTCATGTGACGCCTTCCACCACAATCTCTACAAGTAAGGTGAGCTTGAAGCAATCCTGACAAGTGTGACTCTCTTGAACTTCAAGGTTTAGTCGTGCATTGCATTGGAACCCAGCATGCCCTTGTAGACCACACTTCCAACGTAAAAATTGGCTATCATCCTTGGGGCAATCAAAGGTGAAGTGTTCGTCGCCACATTGCGCACCTAGAAGTTCGTGTGGGCATTCGTTTTCAATATGACCTTGAAGATGACAGGTTTGGCAACTTCGAAACCGACAGTTGTCCGATGTATGGCCAGGAGAAGGGGCCGCATCTCGTACAGATGCGTTAGCGGTGTCGAGGGCGCCTGGAACTGGAAACAACAACGGCTGGAAGAAATTTAGATATTATCGACTGCGCTTCAGGTGTCGGCTACCATGCGCGTGAATGCTAGGTGTAGGATTTGGTGGTTGGTGATCATAACTGTGCTATGGAAAGCTGACGATGGATACCTCCAATGCAAAAGATTAATGCAAGAGATAGAGAGAGAAGAAGGGAAATGAGAAAAAGGAAGCGAATTATCGTAGTAGGTGCAACAGCACATGCCAAAGGCAGTAAAATAGATGGTGGCATAAGGTACCTATCTTCTACCAGAGGGGTACATAAGTTGGCCGGCAGTGCTCAACAGTCCTTGACAATAATTGACAATAATGTGCCTAGGTATACAACAGACTAATCTCTTGAGATACTGGCGTTCTTTTTTCCACATCTTTATTTACCTAGGTGCCTACCTAACTAGGCACCTTATTCATCACTGGAGACATCATTGCTACTGGTGAACTCAGCGGCACACTCGCATTTCATTCTAGTCATCCCAGCTGTGTGTGTTTTTCCATTTCACTCTTTCCTTGCTCTTTACATCACCGTCACCCTCCTTCGCCTTTAGCTTTCAAATTTGCCACATATTCATGGCCTATGAAGGAAACAACCGCAAACGCCTACCAGCACCACTTGATCAATCCACCTCGATCCGGTAACAATTCCAATAAGGAGGAGGATACGGTGCTTCTTGGTGGTTTAGAGTTTCCCCCATGCAAACAAGAAGACGATTACCTCGCCTCCGTAGACGGCTGCACCTACACCAAGCTTGTCACGTTCGACATTTGGGTCTACCAAGAGGCCTGCAGACGATGGGAAATCATCAAACACCCTCTTACCGACTGAAGGACTGGGACACTTTGGCATCGGAACGAAGACATCATCAAATACGCTATGTGCTATCGGTATTCTACACAGTTTACTTTCCGCTGGCACAAAGATGAGAGCAACGAGCAGGACAGTAACCACGTCAGATTTGACTGGGACCGAGACTTTTTTGATATCGAATCAGATGATAGAATTGAATGGTGATATCTTGACTCACTGGCAATCGCAACACAGCATAGTTCAACAAACATCGGGAGTGGCAAGGATGCATTTGCAGGCAACATCTCAGAGCATGTAAAGGATCTTATCCGCAAATAGAAGAGCGGTTATGACCTCGTTGCCAAGAAGCCCAGCAATCAACTCCTGGAAAATCTATCATCAATTTCAGTCGGCGGTCACTGTGAGTTCATTGTTCGGGCTGCACTGAGACTCGATCGACGTGTCTCTCAAAGCCTACCTCCCTGGCATCCGGAGAACCGAGAAGTCGACGTCTTGTCTCAGGCTTCGAATGATAATATTACGTGGACTATAAAGAAAGTTGAGGGTGATAATATTCCAGAGCTTCGAATAGTTCCTGATTCTTGTATCAAGTGGGTTGAGCCGGAGCATTTGGAGGCTGCTAAGCAGGAGTACAATAAGTAGGAGAACCATGAGCAGGATCACTTGGCCCTGATTGACCAATAGCCAGACGACCCTATGCAGTCAATTATTCATGCTCATATGCATGGCTATCACATTGTTTGCGAACGTAAACATGGCAACAAAAGGAAGAAAGCCCAGGTAGGTAGTCATAGAACAATTTTCGGAATTCTCTAATTGTTAATCTTGCCCTCTGAACCTCTGCTCTGCCAACATCTCTCCTCCTTTACTTATTCCCTCCTCAAACCTGTCTTTTTATTTAACTCTCCAAGTCGTCAGATCCCTGCCCCCTCTGATTCCTTATGTTTCCGCTGTCAGAACCAGCAACGCACAGCTGTTGCGGATCTCTTAAATCGGACCAGAGCAGGGGGAGGCAAGAGTAAGGACCTTTATTCTAAATAATGAAAATATTCAAGTAATTTCTTCTAAACTTAGGTATTTCTCCACTAAGTTCATTTCAGCATCTTGCAGAGTCTTCTATTTTCTTGTTGCTTCAGATAGGGCTCAACTTTGGCCTTTCAAAACAGCACTACTCTCTATCATATCAACGTCCGCATTATGACTAACCATTACCGAATACATCCGGAAGTTAAACCAGCCTAGAACTACAATGTTCTGCTGCTGATCAATATGCCCGCCCATAGCTCTAATGACAAGTATACATACAGCCAGTAATTAAATAGTTTACTAAGTTTTATAA
>JABSTL010000916.1:0-34309 GCA_013759095.1 Fusarium sp. NRRL 29148
AATCGATTTGTGGCCGCACCGCATTTGCGTGTCCTAGGCTGCATATACCTATACTCTGTGCTCAATGGCTTTTATGACACCAAGATGCTGATAGTGATAAAGATGGGTCACATGGATATTTAAACTGACATGCCTCAGAGGCTTGGATGCAGGAGGTGATGCAAGTTTCTAGAGAATGCTCCCAGTGACAGCAACGCTCACGTTGTTGGCTTAAACAGATGCCACCAGCTAAGTACAAGACTCAGACAACTCTCAGCCAGCGAAAAACACCGAACTTGAACCTGAGTTGTGTCGGTATTATGACAAAATAACGGACCAGTCAGGCGATCTTCCTCAAAGTTCCAAGGTCCAGGTTAGGTTACCAGGTGGTTGGGAGTCTGGGACACAAGAGAAGTGTTCTGAATGCTCATGGCCAACACGATATGTGCCAGTATTTACACTTTCAAGATCCTGCCAAGGTCTCTTTCATGAATGGTCCGAGATGTCTCTGGTTATACCACTGAAGCTCTAAGTATGTACATAAGCTCCCACCAGCATTCAACCTGTAGTACTCAAGCACCTCCACTTTTGATCTGTGTCAAAAAAGTACGTACACTTACCTAAACCACCTCATCTAATAAGGTACAGTACCGCCAGGGAAAAAAACTACAAGCCCGCTATCATCATCTGTCCCATTTTCTCCACTCCACAGCTCCATGTCTCCATTCCCTAAGCCCCCGGCGCCGGTTGATCCCAGAATCAACGCCCAGGCCAAGCTTCACGCCCATGACTAACTCGCACGCCCCCTCCTCTTCCCCCGGGGCTGCCCTTCACCCCTTGTCCCACCTTTTCTTGTCATCTCCCGTCCCCATCTGCATCGTCACGCCCAGACAGCCCCAGCTTAAACGAAGCCCTGGCGCCCTTCCTGGCCCTGGCTCCCAAAGGCAGAGAGTCCTCCCGTCACTCAGTTGCTACCGCGGATACCCAGGGCCATCCCATCCCGTGGCCCATCCTTTTTTCATTAACGAGCCTCACCTCTTGTGTCTCGCCTGCCCGGGTACCCGCCAGTGGCATTCGTTGATCCGTTCACACAAAATGTGACTTGACGATACTGTATGACACCGCTACTGGTAGTTCCTCGTCGCTATTGTTTTCCCCTGGACGATGGCTATACGAGATATATAAAAAAACACATATTTTTGACGGAAGGTTATTGTGAAAAAATGACCATTTCCCCTCAACCAAACCCTAACCAGCCATCCATCGTTATCTAACTTTCATCTGTGATTATTTGCCCTGAGGTTTCTTTGGGTGCATCCCCAGACCGCCAACAAGCGCGTTGCCGCACCCTCCCTAGCAATGGATGGCATCAACGCACCTATAATCCAACCAACGGCATGGCTCCAATGTCCATTCGCAACGGAGGGCAAATGACTCTACCGATTGGCTTCCAGCTCTCCTGTCGTCTCTTGCTTTGGGGCTAGGCTAGTCAGACAACAGACCTTGGCCCAAGCACAAAGCAGACAGGCAGAGAGCACCAAGCCAAAACCACAGTGCTCCGTTTTTAGCAACGCCTGCCCTGTGGTGCACGGCTGAATTATTATTTACGAACAGCATCAGCCACCTCTTCTTGCTTCTTTGGCCCAAGGGCACACCATGGTGAATGAGAGTTCTCTGGGCATCGTAGGCTCCGCCAACTGAACCACGAATCAAATTGCTTTTCGCTGTCATCGTGCATCGGGTTGGGAGACCCTTCATGCGATATTGGTAGTGACAGCTCGATTGCTTTGAGCCATGAATATAATGGTATCAAGACATTTACATCAGCGGCTTTCCCTTCCTCTTGTATATACACATATTGAGTCTGAATATGCCTGCTATTCACGCACGTCAGATAGCGTGGAGGAAAAGGGAATGATTGAATCTTGGGCGTTGTTAATACAGCACTTTGGTGGCCAGGGTGACAGGGCATAATGCGCTAATATGTTCCTTTGGTTTGGGCCCGGCAAACCCCTTTTTCCTCCCGCTCGCTCGTTAAGTTGTTTCCCTGGACTACTGGGCCTCCCCAAGCCAACAAAACAAGATGTCATGTTCCGAAACGGCGCACAACTTGCTTACGAGAAAGATGGCTCCGAAACACGTGGGAGACTTCCGGAACAGTTTAGCGGCGAGCCCGGCAGGCGGTGAAAAGATTAGCCATTCCATTGCCATCCATCCCGTCCATGCGATAGTAACAAGATTCCATTTGCTCTTCTACCTGACTTCTTCCGCAAAGCCACCACCGCCTCGATCTGATGGGCCACAATTATTTTATCCAGCCTCCTAACATGCACCCACGGCTACATCATCGCTTCTCAACGGGGATTTGTGTCGTCGTTGCACAATTCGTTTGCTTGCTCGTCCTCGTTTTTTCTGATCATGTTTCTCGCCAATCTATGTCTGATACATGATGATATCATGTATCTATTACCCGTCGGTCATCACCTGTGACCATGGTGTGATTTGGGTTCTCTCTTCTTGTCCAGGTTACTGCAACCAGATGGTAACAAACAACTCGAAACTTCTTCTTATGGCCGCTTGAAGAGGCTACTCGTGCAGCTATGCTTGCCCCATCAAGACGTATTGTACATAGATCAGCATGCTCGTTGTGCTATGAACCCATCACTCTGCCCTTGTCTCACCTCCATCCCAATCCCTATTTTGTTAAGTGCCAAGCTCAGTGTCATACCTCACCCTGGCAGAGACGAGACAGGGCACCATCCCAGGACTGTCTGTTTGAGGTACGTATCCGCTGGAGCCTCTTGGCATGCATTTCAGATGCGCCACACAAAATTGAAGATGGGGGACGTGCGTTGCTGGATTTAAATCGGTATCGTTTCGCTTGGCACCCTAGCACCCCCGAGATGAACACCATCAATCAGTCTCGATGCATGCGCGACTTTGCTCGGCTGTCTGTTCGCTCAAAGGTAGACAGCCTGACAGCCTTCTATGCGGCTGTACATGACAGACTGAATAATAGCACTAAGGTCGCTATGGCGGTTGAAGTGAACTCGCTGAAACATGGTATCTCATATATATGGTGCTAAAGGCTCTGGCCGAATTATTCCATGACGTTTTTTCATCCTCCCTCACTCTGATAAGCAGAGGCGGAATATCAATGTGAATGAAGGCGGACGTGATAGGATATGCACGCCCATACTTTGATTCCTAATGTCTATATTAATAATAGGGCATAAAATGGTATTGGTGAATGAACGTTCGAACCTACATAATCCACAGCCAAATCATAACTCTGATTACTCCCGCTTGTCGAGTCCTCCTCGTTCTTGCGATGCGTCGTGTCAACTGAAGGTTGAAGCGGAGCCTCTGTAATCCCTTGCGCAAAACGCCACTGATCCGTAAGGTACTCCGTAGGTAGGTCGCAGAATAGAAAGACAGGGACCTGCTCGGTGCTCCATATTTATCTCATGCTTAGCTTTAGGTTACCTTGGAGCGTGCAGCATGCAGACTTTGTAGTTGCAGTTGCATGGCTGGTATCAGGTCCAGTACGTATGTACTTCACTCTAGGTAGGCGGTACGTGCCTGTAAACCACCGCCACCGGGCAGTAGACGGTAGGGACGTAGGGGACTAGAGGCGAAGGCTACCGATAGTATCCATGGAGGCTAAGCCAGAGTAGGTTGGCGTTGTAGGGAGGGTGTGATTTGCCGGGTACAGCATCGGAAACTGAGGTGAAAGGTGTGAGGTGTATGTATTGTATGTAAGCTATGGGCTAACCTAACCTAAACTAACCTAACACAACCGAGTGAGCCTCGAGCCTCGAGAGCGCGTGCGTTGAGTTGGATGGAGTCCGGGTAGTGTGTGTGAGTGGGTTCATAGGTATCCCCCATCCCACTCCACGCCACCGTGCGCTTAAATTGCCCGCTGGTCGTGGGTAAGGTAAGTTTGGGGACGGGTTTGCTCAGGTCCTTTCTCCCCATCCTGTACTCCTCACTTTCTTCTTCTGCAACGCATTTCATGCCCGCGAAAGGCCTCATCCGTCGCGCCTTGGATTGCCCTGTATCTTATCTCTCCCATCATCCCGCTATCTTCTATTCCCATCTGTGCTGCCATTGACCCTCGATTTCCCTGTGTATTGTTTTCGCAGTGCTTCAGCCTTAGCCGCGGCTCTGCTTAGCCATTTTGTCCAATTCGCTTCGCCTTGTTACTCGTTGGGTAGGGGCCACTATCATCAACTCATCACGAACCCTTGAGTTGGAGCAGCTTTCTGAATCACGACCGCGACTCTCCTTTCCCTCAACCCACGTGGTATTAATTCGACTTCGCGTCTGTCGCACATCAGCTGTCAAGTCCGACCCCTGCTGTACCATAGCAACTCCATCGCCAGTTTCAGTGCCGACCTAATGGCGAACCATCACGCGTCGCCGACCATGATGCAAATGCAACAGCATCAGGGCCAGGTGCCCCCCCCTCCTCCGCCGCCGCCGCCTCAGTTTGCGCCATCACATCAGATCGCGGCCATGAACGAGGCTGTTTGGTTGCAAATAGGTTAGTGGTTGTCGCGTCGCGTTCGCAAGACAAGACGACATAGGCTGACGTATGTATAGGGAGCTATGCGGAGGTTTTGCGCAATCCGGATGAAGCCATGCACGCATACGAGCGCGCTCTTCAGGCGAACCCCAACTCAACCCAGGCCATGAACGCAATTGGCCTCCTCTACAAGACCCGTGAAGCTTTCGAGAAGGCGCTTGAGTTCTTCCGCGCCATCGTTCAGCTTGAGCCCAACAACGGCGAAGCTTGGGGAAATCTTGGTATGTTTGCTGCCATGACGCGACAACACGACGCTGACCAATTACTCAGGACACTGTTATTTAATGACAGAAAATCTACAAAAGGCCTATGATGCATATCAGCAGGCTTTGGTTAACTTGAGAGACCCCAAGGTGAGTAATTGCACGCCAGGTGGAATACTCGCATTGCTCGCAACATGCTGACAAGACAACGCAGGATCCTATGTTGTGGTATGGTATTGGTATACTCTACGATCGATATGGCAGCTACGATTACGCCGAAGAAGCGTTCTCTCAAGTTATGAACATACAGCCTGATTTCGAGAAAGCAAATGAGATCTATTTCCGACTCGGCATAATATACAAACAACAGAACAAGTGGGTTCAGAGTCTTGAAGTACGTTCTGGTCTTGTGCCCACTTTTGATGCGTATCGCTAACCTCTGCAGTGCTTCAAATACATTGTCAATTCTCCTCCTGGTCCCTTGACGCAGGAAGACATCTGGTTCCAGATTGGTCATGTTCATGAGCAGCAGAAGGATGTAAGTGTCTTGCCATAGCAAACATAGCGCATGCCTAATTTGATACAGTTCGATAGCGCTAAGGCTGCCTACCAACGTGTTCTGGACCATTCACCCAACCATGCTAAGGTTCTTCAACAGCTTGGTTGGCTGCATCACCAGCAGAGCAACACGTATGAGAGCCAAGATAGAGCCATCCAATATTTGGAGAAGTCGGTCGGCGCCGGTATGTTGTGAATGCAAAACAATTTAAATCCCTATTCTAACATGCGGCCAGATAATCAGGATGCCCAGAGTTGGTATCTCTTGGGCCGATGCTATATGTCGCAGCAGAAGTATCCAAAAGCCTATGAGGCTTATCAACAAGCTGTTTATAGAGATGGAAAGAACCCAACTTTCTGGTGCTCCATCGGCGTGCTTTACTATCAAATCAACCAGTACAGGGATGCACTTGACGCTTATTCTCGCGCCATCAGGCTGAACCCTTATATCTCAGAGGTTTGGTATGATCTGGGAACTTTGGTATGTTTTTAACGGTCGACCTTTTCCCCCTTGGTTGTATACTGACAACTTGATAGTACGAAAGCTGCAACAACCAAATTACGGATGCTCTAGATGCTTACCAGCGTGCTGCTGAACTTGACCCTAACAACCCCCATATCAAGGCAAGACTTCAGCTCCTTCGCTCTGGTGGTACCAATGGCGGACCTCCTCCTGCTCCTCAGCCTGCAGATGTTCACCCACAAGCTTACCAGGCCGCTGGCCCCGTTGGACCACAATGGGGAGGATCGACTCAACAGCCGCCTGCTGCCGGTCCTCCACCACCTCAAGGCCCAGGAGAGAACTGGGCAGGCAGACTATCCAACATCAACCCTCCACCGCAACCCCCCAATCCCTATGAAGCCCGAGGAGAGCCTTTCCGTGGAGGACCTGCACCACCTCTGCGACAACCTAGCCCTCAGCAAGAGCAGTTGCGCCAGCCCTATAACGATCCCAACCGAGGCGGACCTCGCCGTGGTCAAACACCCCCTCCTCCCGGCCATCAGTACTCTCAACCACCACATGCTCCTCCACAATCCCAGCCTTCTGCTCCCGCTTCTGAGCGACGAGTCGCAAATCCTAACTGGGGTGGAGCGACACCGTCAGCATCAGCACCCCCACCCAGCAACATTAATGGCCCGAACGGTCCTAACGGCATGGCTCCTTTCCGACCTACCAACAGCCCTCGACCTGATGGCCGCCCTGTTCATGACAACCGCATGCCTTCACCAAAATCCGCATACCCCCAGCATCAGGCTCCTCCTCTGTATCCTCAACATCCTGAGATGGCTGCTCAGGGAACTGAGAATGGCCCCCAAGGACCATCCGGACCGCCAGGACCGCCTCCTCCACCCGCAGTGGCGGAGGCTGCCATGCAGAGAATGGATGACCGGCCACCTTCAGTGGGCCCCAAGCGCATGCGAGAGTGGGAAGAAGAATCTGTTGCCAAGAAGCAAGCCAGTGAGGAAAACCGAGTTCGACTCGATGACATGCGTCATCGAAGACCCTCTACTCCCCCTCGTGATAACTATCGCCGTAACTCTTCCGAAATTCGGCGAGCTGATGATACTCGTCGACCTGATGAACCACGCCGCGAGGAACCCCGCAGACCCGAATCAGCCCCTCGCCATGCCACTGAGAGCTATCATCCCTCAGAAGCAGCCCACCACCCCCCGAGCCACGCCTCCGGTCCCGGCCACTTACCACCAATGCAGCAGCCACCTACTCCGATGTCTGGCGTTGTGCATGAGAAGCCACCAGTATCTGCTACACCCAAAGAAGATCGTCCCCCAAGTCTGGAACATGCGCCACCTCCTCCTCGCGCAGCTCCCCCTGCCGAGCCTGAAAGAGCAGCAAGAAAGATGGACGTTGACGAGGACTACGATGACAGCGGGGAAGACGAGAAGAAGGCGGCTATTGTCACAAATGGCTCTGGTCCCAGCTCGGCAGCTGGAGATGCCAAGTCATCCACTCCCGCGAATGCTGGTGTAAACGGAGTTTCTGGTACCGTCACAAAAGTTGAATGAATGACAGTTTGACAGCTGCTTGTTGTTTATGAGTCGAAGACATCTCTTATCTGTGCCAATTAGTCTCTGCCTTTTTGTATACCACTATTTATCCGGGGGCGTGGTTTCTTTTGTTTGGACGGGGAGGCTTAAGACAGAAATTTAAAACCGGGGGTTATGGTCCTTCTTGGCTACGATTTCACCGGCGAACAAGAGTATTATGCACATTAATTTCCTTACTCTGATCAATAAAACTCAGTTGTATCTTGTGTTATATAGCTGACAAACCGTGTTCATCCATCCATCCAGTGATGTTGGACTGCAGACATTTCACACTACCCCTGCCGTACATGAGCACGCTAGACCACCTTCAGTAACGATTAAAGTCACGTGAGTAGTCGAAGGGCTCTCTTCTCGGTGTAGAATCTAGCCCTCGATTCTTTCGGTGTCGGCTCGGTGAGTGAGGCACGGTGGGGTCTGTCTGTGCACGGGCCACCCCACGAATTTCGAGTGATTCGCTTAAAATTTCGCCCACAGTTTATTTCTTTATCTCTTCTTTCTCAGGCTTTGACAACTCAGGTTCATACTAACCCCCTCAAACCACACAGCCAGCCCAAGATGAGTGTGAGTGAAGATCTCGACAACGAAAGCAATTGCTTCACTTTGGGTAAACTGACAATGTGTACAGCACCGAAAGTATGAGGCTCCCCGCCACGGCTCCCTGGCTTATCTGCCCAGGAAGCGCGCTGCTCGTCACCGTGGAAAGGTCAAGTCGTGAGTATTTTCTGCTGCCTCAACAAAGATAGAAAAAAAAAATCTTTTTGGCAATCTCTCCCAGCTGAGGAAGATATTGGCTAATGCATGGGACCAACAGCTTTCCCAAGGATGACCCCAAGAAGCCTGTCCACCTGACAGCTGCTATGGGTTACAAGGCTGGTATGACCACCATCGTTCGTGACCTCGACCGACCTGGCGCCAAGGCCAACAAGAAGGAGGTTGTTGAGGCTGTTACTATCGTCGATACCCCACCTGTACGAACAATGCAGCCCGCTTGGCTATGTGCCTATGGCTAACATCTTTTAGATGATCGTTGTTGGTCTTGTGGGATACATCGAGACTCCCCGAGGCCTGCGATCCCTCACCACCGTCTGGGCCGAGCATCTGGGCGACGAGCTTAAGCGCCGATTCTACAAGAACTGGTACAAGAGCAAGAAGAAGGCTTTCACCAAGTACGCCAAGAAGCACTCCGAGAACAGCGGTGCCTCCATCACCCGCGAGCTCGAGCGCATCAAGAAGTACTGCACCGTCGTCCGTGTCCTCGCCCACACCCAGATCCGAAAGACCCCTCTCAAGCAGAAGAAGGCCCACCTCATGGAGATCCAGGTCAACGGTGGTTCCATCGCCGACAAGGTCTCTTTCGGCCAGGAGCTCTTCGAGAAGCCCGTTGACATTTCCAGCATTTTCGAGCAGGATGAGATGATTGACGTCATTGCCGTCACCAAGGGTCACGGATTCGAGGGTGTTACCGCCCGTTGGGGTACCAAGAAGCTTCCTCGCAAGACTCACAAGGGTCTCCGAAAGGTTGCTTGTATCGGTGCTTGGCATCCTTCCCACGTCCAGTGGACTGTTGCCCGTGCTGGTCAGCGAGGTTACCATCATCGAACCTCGGTCAACCACAAGATCTATCGCATTGGTAAGGGCGACGCTGACGACAACGCCGCCACTGAAATCGATGTCACCAAGAAGACCATCACTCCGTATGTTGACCCAATCTTGCTAGGTATCGGCTGACAGACAATTGCTAACACTTTGATAGTCTCGGTGGTTTCGTCCGCTATGGCGAGGTCAACAACGACTTCGTCATGGTCAAGGGTTCTATCCCTGGTACCAAGAAGCGAGTCATGACTCTCCGAAAGACCATGTTCCCCCAGACTTCCCGAAAAGCCCTCGAGAAGGTCAGCCTCAAGTGGATCGACACCTCGTCCGAGTTCGGACACGGTGCTTTCCAGACCCCTGCGGAGAAGAAGCAGTACCAGGGTACCCTCAAGAAGGATCTTGCCTCCGCTTAGAGCGGCTGCTTGTTTTCTTTCTTGTCTTAACCAATTCATTGCACCGGTGTCGAGGGTTGGTTTGTTACTACTGTACGCCTTGCGTTTGGGCTGGGTTAGGTTACAACTGGCGTGGAACGTAAAAAAAAGTCCAGCCAGAAGAGGGATGGCTTTCAAAAATTCTAACGAGATTCCCAATGTTAATATGACTGTACCTTTGTTCTCCGGTGAATGTGTGTTTGACTTGAGCTTGTGTCCCCTATGTAGCTATCTAAACGAAACTCTTGTGTCGAGACATGCAGATATATGCCTATATTGTCGTGAGACTGAATTGCCTTTTTACGTGCTTTCACTCCGTCATCCGCCTCGAGCTGCGTAGACCACTCGATAGGCCAATTGACTTTTTTATTCAAGATCTGAAGATGCTAACCTAGCAATATGTAAAAGCGAGCGAGGCAAAAGACACGCAGGCCAGATACCACAACAGGAGTGATATTCATAGCAACACAAGGAGAGCATCATATGCTAGTCTAAAAGAAATACCATATTATCAAGTCTCAGTGGATCACATAGTTGCTGCCTTAACCTTGGTTATAGTTTAGACACGCTTTATTGTACTGTTCCACGTCAAGATGTATGTTTCTAAGTTTATACTTGCTTTGTTTGCAAAGTTTATTGTTTCCGAGTGAAGCTCCCACTTGTGATTCACGTATACTCGAACTCAACCTGGGCCTTGGCCTTGACCTTGCACGGTGAATACACACCAGTTGCAGACGGGAATTATACTCCATTTGTTCATCCCCCTAATAGATATGGAATCATGGGGAAAAAGAAGAGCAAAAACAAGAGCACGGAAGCCGCTTCGAGTGCACCAGCAAATGCGCTCACTACGACCTCAACTATCGCAGCGGACCCTATACTTGGCTACAGGATCCGAGTTCTTCTCCACGATTTCCTCAACGTCGCCAAAGATTCTCGTTCACAGGAGCGCCTCAACTCCACAACTGGCGAACGATATATCAGTGTCCCATACTTTGATGAGGGACACGCTGCGGTGGTTAAAGCAGCGTTTACAGATGTTGACCTTGCCAAGCATGTTTCAGCTGCAGCTGACGATATCGAAGATATTGATCGAGATTTGATCTCACAGCAAGGAAAGAATTTCGAAACCGCAGTTCGAACACTTCTGGGTGGTTTCCTCGACAAACGGCGTGCTAGTGGCGATGCTCGACCTTGCGGACCTCATCATCTGGCACCTTTGTATGCCAAGTTGGAGGAACTCAAAGAAGATAAGTTCCTAGGTCGTCTGAAGAGAGCCGGCATCTAGTTGAATCAAAGATGTACCGTACCTAGGTATAAGTGCACTACCACCTAATTATTAGGATGGTGCTGATCTATGACTTGTGATTGGCCAACTCACCCCTACCCTTTGCCGCGAATCTCGTGCCTGACGTCACCCCACTCCCCAAACTTGCATCTCTTTTGACTTGACGCCTGAGCTGAGATCTCTCCTCTCCCAATGACACTTCGAACTCCTTTCAGACGCCTTGCAAACCTGAATCTTCTAGGCTCTCTTCGTACTCTGAATCAAACCATCCTCCCACCAACAGCTACCTCTCGACACAACACAAGACTACTCAGCAACACCAGATCCCTCAACATGTCAAACGACGACGATTACATGGCTTTCCTGAACAAGGCCAACCAAGACACCGGCGCTGATGCCGCGACTCAAGAAAAGGCTGCCTTCAAGACCAAGGACCAGGGCGCTCAAGTCCCCAAACCCATCAGTGATGTGTGCAAGAACGCCGTATACACATCCGACGCAGACGAGCCCTTTCAAGAGGTTTCTCTCAAGTGGGAGGGCAAGAATGGTCTCCCCAGCGAATGTAAGAACTACTCTCTTACCTATGAAGATGGTAAACTGACATGTTGTTGTTAGCCGAATTCGCCAAACTCATCAACCACTCCTCCCCCGACTCGGCAGACATCAAGATCCTTGATCCTCTCAACTGGGACTCTCATGGCAAATACACCGACGTCATCGAGGCTGTTCGAGAAGCCTCACAGGGTAATGACGTTCGTGTATATCAAGTGACGAGAGATGCTACGAGGACCGAGTATTGGGTTGTTTCGCACGCTGACGGCAAGCTGATTGGTGCCAAGGCACTCTCTGTTGAGAGCTGAGCGCGTACCGGTGGGCATGTAATGATATTTTGAGCGTTTGCTACGAGCAATTTATGAATTGACGCAAGAGTACGTCTGAGTTTGCTGTGTTTGTTGACTCGTTTATGACTTCACGTGTAAAGGCTTGGACGGAGCACAACTGATCCAATAGCGTGAATACAGCATAACACTTTGATCCTATGGCGTTTTCGTCGGGATATAGATCTCAGCGGCCTCTAGGATCATATCTTTTGTTTGTATTCTAACAGCTTTCGAATTTCTGGCCACCTTGGTTGGCTCAGACCTACGGGTACCACTCGCTCACTGCCTGGACCACCACCTCCAGAACTCATTTTTGAGCAAAGCTAGCGACTGACGTATACTTCTGATCCTATTTCTTGGTTGCCACCGCCTCCATTAAGTGGAAAGCTATATTATAAGAGTACTTACTGAGGCTTTCCCACGCATCAGAAGCCAAAGCCAGGGGGGAGCTTGTCTCAAATGCAGACGCAGATACGGTTATGCGCCATGCATGTATTACTAGATATGCGGTACCATTGACCCAAATGCTCAACAGTATCCATGTAGACATCAGCAGTATCGATGGGAGAGAACCTGGGGGTGTTATAGATGCACATCACTGAAAACAGGATTCCACGTAATACTGAAGCAGACTGAAGTCTTGATAAGCCTGAACAGCAAGGTTACTTCCAACCAAAGTAACTTAAGTTTTAATCAAGTTCAACGGTCCTTAATAATAGGATCCACGAATTCCTTATTGACCAGCTCAACTACTGCTAGATCATATTTCCAATTCTTATTACGATAATTTGTTGTGATAGAAACCACTAGTATCTCGATTTGCACTTACCCTAGATAGCGCTCCTCGGTTCTGTTGACTTCTAAGGTACTACCTTCCATCAACACATCCGGTGACGGGGACCAACGATATTGTGTTAGGGCTACATGGCTATGGAAACGCACGAGATACAGAACTGAGCTAAGAGATAATTTCATGTTCGTTTAATGTATTCATTTCTCATAAATGCCCACTTTCGAACTCGGTATCTCCATATTACCGAATCCTCCTTAAAATTACATTGACAGAACTCGGTTTAATCAAATGCTCCAAGACCGCCGGTAATGCAACAAACCCAACAATCAAACATCCGTGTCTTTCCTGTAACCTATTCAATCTGTACGTAGCATATCTGGCGGCACCGGAGAATCCCTCTTTAGACCAGGACTGGAACCAAGTCTACTGAGAGTATATTCCGGTAGCATGAGTATGACTTGGCTCTCCTCCTCTTGGGGCGCGATTGGGGTCTTGAGATCTAAGTCCATCTCGCCAGTCATGTGTTGAGATCCTTCTGGCACTGAAAGACAACTGCTCGTGTCAGACATCTCAACGTCGTTATCCTCTTTCAAGATGCCACTCAAGCTCTGAAATTTATCCGTGTTTGGTGTCGGTGCCGTGAGAAAGGTGATGGGGGGTGCCTTGATGGCCGTCACAGGCGTCTTGATCTCTTCAACGTCTTTGGCTTTGGCAGCCTCAGCCCTCAGGGCAGCAATGGAACCTCCAATGTTCTCGTCATCACCATCATCCTCTTGGCCAATTGTCCATACCCACCGACGCTTCTTCTCCCTTTTCTTGCGCTTGGAGATTCCCTTTGGCCCTGACGGGGAAAGCGGAGTACCTGATGCGACCAGACCTGTCATGCGGCGACGCATATCCTCAAAGGGCCCAGGTGTCTGCCCTCCATCCTGGATCTCGTTTGGTGTGAATGCCAAGGCTAGATCGATGGCACTCTGAGGCTGAAGGGGCACACATGGAGGGGAGTGTGGTGAAGCCTCTTCAACGAGGAGGTCAATGTGAGATTTCGTGTACTTGTTTGTCACAATCTCCTGAGTGAGGGGGTTATTATAGCACACTCTTCGGTTTGCTCTGTCTTGGAGCCGCCGTGACTGTCGCCGTGGAGACGGAGGAGGAATGGCTGTGGGTGGAGGAAGAGGCGAGTTGCGTAAAATACTGTGAAGTGATCGAGGATGTGTGTAAGGGGCCTGTAGGGTCAACTCAGCAAGAGTTTGTGGGCGGGCAAGAGCACGCTTCTCGGGTTGTAAGCTATCATTACTTGCTGGGGCCGCGGATATATCAGCAGGGGAAAAGCTAAAGGCCTTGGGAGTGTTTGAATCCATTGGACCCGCAGACATAGGAGGCGTGGCCGTCATTGTGCTCGGGTAGTTGATTTCCAGTCCTGGATGTGGTGAAGGAGCTGTATCGGATGAAGGAGTCTCAGGGTATGAAGCGAAATAAGGCGTAACAACTCTGTGTTTCGGGTCCTGTCGTTCCACTGGAGTTGTCAAGCTGAAAGCTTGGAAAGTATTGATGGCAGTAACGGGCTCATGCTGAGATGGGGTTGCCCTTTCGATTGTGGTAACGTAGACATTGGACAACGTGTTAAAGGCAGTTGGATCTTTGAGGTCCACCGCATAACTTCTCGATGACCTGGTGGCCGGACTACATGCTGTCTTGATCTGAAGTGAAAGCCGGGGCTTCTTGGGCGGAGCTTGAGAAGATGCCATGATGCTATATGTAGTTGTAACTGTAGTTGTAGTTGATAGGTAGACCAAGAAGGCTGTTGTGTCGGAGTACACAAGAGATGAGCTGCCAAATTCCCTCGTTGAGTTGCAAGTGACTGTGTCTATCAACCAACAGACAAGCAACCAACGTCCAACAGGCCTAGGCAGAGACGCTGTTACCGAGAGGCCGGAACCGACAGGGATTACAAAAACGTTGTGATGTCAAAAACGCAGAAACAACACGAACAAACAGCGAGAAACGAGGACATTGCGTCTATATAGGATGATACACAGTGAGACATGCATCTCACTGGATCTTGGGTGGGCGGGGAGACATGACCAGGGCTTTCATCTGCTCTTTGACCCAGTCCTGACGCCCAAACAAGCGCCCCTAGGGATGCATGCAGTGTGATAAGCCTTCCATGACCTAGACGCGGAAATATCGGGGGGTTGAGAAGGATTCAGCCCTGGGAGACTCTAAACTGCCAGAAGCATAGCAAGTTGACGAGGATGTCATTGGCGGCTGCTGTGGTTGGCTCGCTAGAGCAACTTGGTGGGAAGCGTTAGAGGCGCAAGCGCCGAAGTTGATGTATGATCCTTAATCATGTCCAATCACGCGGCTAACAAGTCGGCTCTTTCACTCGCGCTGGCGTCTATGCAAGAGGGTTTCCAATGTCATGTCCCCTCCCTTAGACGACATGGCGCCTTGGCATGGAGGAGTTGAGAAGAGAATGACTGGTCATTTGCCCTATCGTCATGTTTTTGAGAATCTCTCTTCCATGTATAAACAAAGACGATCCTCCCCAAGTGTCTAGGGGCTTTTCCGAAAAGTCGGTATGATCCTTCGACGAGAACAATATCCCAACGGCGGTGGGGTGATGCTCAGCCATGTTCTAAGCCATGATTTGGACAAGGCTTGCCCTTGTTTTCAAATCTTCGGCCATCTTTGTTGAAATTGCGCTTGTTTAGTTAGGGCTGACATAAAAGCGCTGATAGTCTTTAAACAAACAATAACAAATGTGATGAGAAGAGTGATTGTTGACAACTACCAATGTACAGAAACAATTGACAAAGTGCGGTAAGGACGTCTCGTCCGAATGCAAGTCTTGCAAAGCCCAGAGTTGACGCCATTGGCTGGGCCAGACAACCTTCTCTTGCAAATCGAGCATATACTTAGGCGGCTACAGCATAACTGTGGATGGCTGAAACTGCGTCGTAGTGTATGTCTGGACAAGGATCAAAGCGGGGGGAGTCAGGCTCGCTTGAGTTGAGAAGGATCGGAGCCAGTTGAAGAAGTGGCTGGATCGTACAGACAAGATGTTGACTTCTCCTGCGAGATTGTGACTATTTAGCCAACCGAGCATCGAGTCCACCTACTCGTCAAAAGCAGGGGTGAGGTGTTGGTGTTTGCAGTATTCCTGAGAATGACTGACATACAGTAGCACCCAGCATGTCACATGATGGGTACCGCACCCGGAACTCTGTTGATGTTGTCTTTTGCAAATTGATTTCTACCGCTTCATTGGAATGAATGAAGCAGAATTATTTGCTTATTCGTTGTGGACACGAACGCGAGGGTGCCATGTGTCGAGAGGGATTGAGAGAGAGTCGCCTGAATCAGATTCGAAAAACAAGACCTGTTTTGCTCTTCGGGCGATTAAATACAAGGTGATTGATTCCATCAAGAAAACCAATCGTTGTTTGCTGATACGGATAACTTGATGATAATGATGCAGGGCGTGGTGTAAGTCACATCCATAGAAATGGAGGTAAGGACGTATCGACGCCTGAGGCACCTCCTAACGTGGACAGACGCAGCGCCTGGGCACGTACACCTCAGGTACCTACCTTAGGGACCTAGGTACTGTACCTATGGGCAACACCACTAATTTGCGACCCACCTCAGGCACACCGTGAATGAGCACCCGAACTGGTGGTGCATTCCCATAATTTTGTGGATGCCCTGAATTGATCTCATATACCGGCTCTTCCATTGCACGCAGATTCATTATTTGAATCCAAAAGACCGCAGAATCAGACAAACTGATGAACAAGGCCTTAATATTGAGTTGTATTTCACTCTCGAAGACTTCAATCCGCCCGCCGGCTCGCACATGAAACTTGAGCCCATGTTCCACAATCCTTCGCTCATTAGGTTGGCAGCCATAATCAAGGATGGAGCCGCCGAGGAAGAAGAGGCCTAAAAGGAATGACGCTCGAATTATCCTGCAATTCGTAGGTTCCAGCCACCAAGAAGCTCCAATCATAACCTCGGTCGTTGCTGACTGGCTGGACTGTATAGGACTATGACTGTTTCTATGCACAGGTCTTTGAGAACAAGGACGCAAAGCTCAAGAAACTGCCATTGGGCGTTAAGCAAAAGAATTGTCTAGCGACCTGCAACTACAATGCTCGGGCTCGCGGTCTCGCAAAGCTTATGTCCGTCTCTGAAGCGAAAAGACTGTGTCCAGAGCTTGTCCTCGTCGACGGCGAAGACCTTACCCCCTTCCGTGACATGAGCAAAACCCTGTTCAACTTCTTTAAAACCTTTTCATGGAATCACAAAGTTGAACGTCTGGGATTAGATGAAGTGTTTATGGGTATGTTGCCGTCTCTCACCCTGAACAAGTTCTAGTGTTGGCTAAGACCACAATGCTCTCGCAGACGTAACAGATATCATCGAGTACAACTTATCCTGTCTCAACCGGGCATTCCTGGAAGATTCCTTCTTTTGCCTTTCCAAAAGTGATCCTGAACGAGGATTTCACTGCGATGTGACGAGCATTGCCGGATGTGTTGAAGGCTTACCCGTTTCCACCCCTGACCTAAGCAACCCAGCCTATATGCGCCTCATCTTGGGATCACATTTTGCTCAGTTCCTACGGCAGCAGGTGGAAGAAAAACACGGGTTTACATCCACTTGTGGAATCTCTACTAACAAGATGCTCAGCAAACTTATCGGCAGCAAGAATAAGCCTCGGAACCAGACGACACTAATGGCTATTTCTGAAGACGAGGTGATCGCCTTCGTAGACAGCCACAAATTGCGAAAAATTCCAGGGCTGGGGTTTAAAACTGTTCAGTTACTGGGTACTCAGGCTGGCGCTGACATGAGTAAAGGTGTTTCCGAGATTCCAGAGTTGAGTGACAATCCTGTGACAGTTGCCGATGTGCGCCTCCACCCTGACATCTCGCCCGGAACAATAGAAAAACTACTTACTGGTCCTGGGTCAGAGAAAGGGGTAGGTGTCCGAATCTGGAGCTTACTACATGGAGTTGATACAACCGATGTTAAGGAAGCCAGTGATGTGCCAACCCAGATCAGTATCGAAGATACCTATAAGGGCTTAGATACGCTGGCACAAATAACGGAAGAGCTACACAAGCTATCGTGCTCACTCATCAGAAGAATGAGGACAGACCTTCTCGTACTTGACGATGGGGCAGACACTCCAGGGGCACAAAAATGGATTGCCCGACCAAAGACATTGCGATTAGCGCTCAGGACATGGGCGTATCTGCACTCAGCGCAAGGCCAGAATTACAGTCGTGTCTCTCGATCTGGGTCTCTACCGCCTTTTATCTTTGATTCCAAAGATGACATAGCTCATATCGCGGAACGGCTTGTTGGTGAAGCTCTGTTGCCACTGCTCCGGCGTCTGTCTCCGGAGAAGGGACAGCGATGGAATCTACAGATGCTCAATATCTGCGTGGCAAACATGGTTGTTGGTGCAGCGGATGACAAGACAGGAGCAGGCAGAGATATATCTGTCATGTTCAAACGTCAGGACGAAGTGCTGAAGCCCTTTCAAGTGATGGAAGACAAGTATGTTGCACAGAGTGAGGAAATTACACAAATGGTGTCAGAAGGCGACGGTAAAGAAGAGGAAGGCGACGGTAAAGAAGAGGAAGACAATGATTGGGAAACGGGTGAAAATGCATTATGTCCTCTTTGTGGTTATTGTATTCCTTTGTTCGCTGTGTCGGCGCATCAGAGATATCATGAAATGGAAGAGTCTGAATAGGTATGCAGTGTCCTGTGTGGTTTGACCATGGTATTTCCCAGGCACGAGTATTATCTGTTTGCTTCTTTGCTTCTACGGTTTCCCACTTGTACTATTGTATCCTTGAAAGGCGCCAAAAGGAAAGATATGTGATGTTCTTACACAAAGTTTCCAGTTGCAGCGCATCGATTTTGCAGCTATCACGCGGCCCGCCTCATGCTCACCGATGGCTCGACCGAAATACGGTAACACAGCCCTCTAATTTGTACATCGATTAGCCACGATACACCGGGTAGTGAAGCCGAAGGTCTTTGCGTGACACTGGTAGCTCGATTGCTTTAGGATGTTCGACTGAATGACAATGTGGCGGATATACTTGATCGTGTCAATATTGAACTGGAATCAGGTTCAAAACGTCAACACTTATATATATCCGCACTGTTAGTTTAACGAATGATAGGTTCAATCATGTCTTTCACTCAGACATCTCCTTATCGATTAAGAGCC
Organism: Fusarium sp. NRRL 29148; assembly: GCA_013759095.1. Classification (NCBI taxonomy): domain Eukaryota; kingdom Fungi; phylum Ascomycota; class Sordariomycetes; order Hypocreales; family Nectriaceae; genus Fusarium; species Fusarium sp. NRRL 29148. The sequence goes on from JABSTL010000916.1 coordinate 18,638, forward strand.
CAATGGGTACTGGACAATCTCCGTCCGGGTTGCGAGTAACACAACGTCGCGGAGTTGCAGCCCCCTTCATCCAGAGGTCAAAGTATCCTTTTTTATGCAGTGATGGCGTTGATGAAAAGTTTGTTGGAAGGACTCAGTTAAAACGAATTGTTATAATAGAAGATGACAATAGCAATCAAACTGTAAAATAATGTCGAGTTTTACAGACCTGGCTGGTAACATGCAGTTACATGAGGCCCGTAACGAAGTGAAGCGACCCGGGTCCATGCCTCTCTGTCTACCAATACGTACAATCAATCATATGTACTAGAGGAGCAGGTGCACGCAGTGAGCCGAATGACCCCATACACATCGTACATTGTGACACTGCTGCACCCGCGTTTGCCCCCCCGTCTGCGGGAGCTGGGTACCTAGGTAGGCGAGCTTTTTGAGGCAATGGTGGTATATAGATAGGTATGGAGTTGGTTGATCTAACTGGCACTGGCACTGAGGCAGCAGCAGCCAGTTACGTTCGGCTGTCAGCTGGCGACACTGCCAAAGCCTCTGGTGAAGCATCATCCTGAAGGTGCACCGCATTCACTCCTGCCTTTTGCCTTCCCTGACTTCCTTCCACTGTCACCTCGCCGCCTCCCTTCCCACTTTCCTCTTCATCTTCCTTTCTCCCATAACTCCTGCCTTTCACGAACTTCTTCCTCGTTATACCCGCGTTGTAGACATGCAAAGCAAGAGATCTGCTGCGGAAACCACGCGACTATATCCGTATCTTTCCCTCCGCTTGGCATGTTATGTTGCCTTCTCTTCTCTTCTTTCTGTCTGCCTTCTATTCTCATCAGACCGACCATTCTCTGCTTGTAGGTAACTTCACTTTCGCCGTTACCACCGACGACTACTTCTGGTGCTTTTGTTCGCTCTCTTTAATTGTTCGCTCGGCTTTGCTATACCAACTGCATCGAGCCCGCCGCCACTTGTTACGACTTCTGTTTGACTGACTCGATTATACGTTTTCTATGGCTGAGATGCCCAGCACGAGGCACATTTCGGCCTGAGAAGAAACTTAACCTCAGGTGTTTGTTGTGTTGATCGTCGGCACCTTTCACTGATACCACAACTTGACGCAACTTGATCATCCTTCGACATTCAGAGCACCCATACTATCGCGATCCTTACCTCTACAAAAGGAAAGGAAGACTGTTTGAGATCGACACCAGGAAGTCTCGTCAGATATCCGTCTTACTCAAGCAGATCAGTCAGTCAGTCATCTAGCTTTTTAAGATTCCAAACACCGAAATCATGGCTCGAGGTGGACGAGGAAGTCCAGTCCCTCGCCGGCCAGTTGATCTGACCGGTGTTATCTCTATCGCTGAGAAGAACGACTTGACAACTCTTATCACTGCCATCACAGACAAACTTCACAACGACATCAGCGTCATATTTGATTCTCCTCCAGTTACACCTACTTTGGGAGACTTGGGCGATATCGGCCATCGTCACTGGCTGGCTTTGTCACTCAAGACGAATGGGAAAGAGAATGTGAAACCTCGAGCTACTTCCAAGTGCAAACCTGTAGCAAAGGTGTCACAAAAGGCCGCTGATACAAGCCAGTCCCCAGATAAGGAGAACTCGGAGAGCAGCATGCCTCAGCTGAGGGAGCTTAAGAAAGAAGCTCTTATCTTCTTCCGAAAGTGGCAGTCAATCTTTCTGCAGCGTCTTCGCGATATAAGTGTCATGGAATCAAATGGTTCTCAATCTAATAGTCGTGGCCGTGGACGTGGAACTGCACGAGCTGTGCGAGGTGGACGTGTGGCTCGTGGTGGGAGAGGGGCTGGTCGCGGAGGTGGAGGCAATGGAGGTGTTGAAGGCCTAACACTGGCAACTGGTAGGCTAAGAAAATTTCCTTGGAGGGTTGCCTTTCTCTGTTGAAGGCATGTAAGTGTTTCCAAAGCTAATGTTAATCAGGTACCCCCCGCACCCCTTCAAATCACGTCGATCGTGAACTCTCTCGCCGTTTCCCCCCTATACCAACTTCCCTCTGGACTTTGCCACTCGATAAGCGCAAGCAGTTGCTGCACATCTCACTTTTGATTCTTATCTCACTTCAGGAGTATACTGCATATGCTCGTATGACTCTTCTGAACCTGACCTCATCCCTGAATCTACCCCTGAAGGTGCTTCATGAGGAAGAGAAGCGCATTGCGGAGGGTTTCAGCCAACTTGCAGTCGACGCAGCCATTGAGCAAGCGTCTGAACCGGATCAAGATGAGAATAAGCCGGTCCTAAAATCAAAGGCACGAATCGCTGCCATGACTGGACCCTTCCGGCTTGGAACACAGCTCATTGCTGTCGGTATTGGAACTCCCCATGGTGGGCTCGGACTACGTCTCCCAAACGCTGCTGGTCTTCTGGGACCTATGGCAGATAACGGCCCTTCTACTGGCTCGATGCTTGGAATTCATATGGCACGGCCCACTGAGAAAATGATTGAGTCGTTTTCCCGAGACATTCCGGACTTTGGACTTGTTCCTACCCGCGGAGGACTTCAAGGGGATTATGTTGATGCAAAAGCTATCCCAGCCAGCTGCCGACGATTACGCTTGGTAATTGCTATGAATGGTTGGGTCACAGACAAGGATAACCTCATTGGGCCTTGGAAGATTCTTGGAGATAATGGGGAGGTTTACGTTCTGCGATGGGAAATGAACGTCCTCAACAACATAGGTACTGCCCTCGAAACGGTTGTGAAAAGTTCAGCCTGGGCCGCTGCCAAGAAAGCCATATCTTCGCGAACAAGTACGTTGAAAGTTCTTATGATTGGCGAGAAACACTGACATAAAATAGTTTTCACCAGCCTTATCGAAGCCACCTGGCCAATGGAGCTCATGAAAGTGAGCAAGATCATTGATAACCCCTGGAGCATGGGCATGGTGCGTGCTGAAAAAGCCGGCGCGATACTAGCCGACGCTGTAATGCGCAGCAAGATTCAAGGAGACCGTCCGGTATCCCTTATTGGGTTCAGCTTGGCAGCCCGAGCTATCTATGTTTGTCTGATGATTCTTGCTGAGAGGCGTCAGTTCGGCCTCATCGATTCCGTCGTCTTGATGGGCACACCCGCTCCTTCGGAGAGCCGGGTTTGGTTGACCCTCAAGAGTGTTGTGTCTGGTCGGCTGATCAACGTCTTTTCAGAAAGTGACTATCTTTTAGGATTTTTGTATCGTACATCCAACATTCACTTCGGCGTAGCAGGCCTGCAACGAATCCAGGGAGCAGATGGTGTCGAAAACCACGACGTTAGCAACCTTGTGAACGGACATTTGCGTTATTCCACCCTGGTTGGAAAGATTCTCAAGGACATTCACTGGGAGGACCTGGACCTGAACGCCTAGAAAGCGGAGAAGCTGCGCAGGACCACTTAGAACGAGAAGAGTGTCGACATCATATTAGTCAGGACTGGACAGGATGGGAGTATATTTGCCAGTGGAACATTAACAAGATTGCAGAAGCCAGTTTTACATGTAAGATTAGTACCAAAGTGCATCTTAGATTCACATTCCCATAGGGATAGGGTGGTTATTAACGATCTTCTTTCGTTGTATGAATCTCGTAGCCTCTAACTCCCTCAATTCCAAAGCCTTGACATAGTGCAGCACTCCTGTCCCGCCCCTTATGCCGATGTGTATGCTTAACAACAACTACCATGCCGCATCCTGCATGCATATGTACGTCTGTATGCTCTAGTTGAGAAGTAGTGAACCTAAGCATCCAGCCATATTGAGCAAATCAGGGATCCAATCTGTGTCTATTATAGACGAGATGCAATGCTCTCTCTTCCCTCCTTTCACTCCATCTTCTTCTCATTTGGAGCTGTGCGTGCTTATGCAGTAGCATCTGACAGTTCTACCCTTGAAGGCCTTGACTTCTCCATGCTCTATTCGTCTAGAACTTCTTGGCACTCGAGTCATATATCTTTTCTCTTCCCCGCCATCACCTAGATTATTACAAAACGTGGTATCGTACACAATAGGCCCTGCTCATTTGCTTTTCTGTCATGTAATTGAATATCTTCTTGCTTGCCATAGGCGAGGATGATTTGTGTTTTGTAGTCATGGCACAATTACAGCCATGGGAAGCCCCTCATGTATGTAATTGGTCCTTGAATATTTCACCCTCACGTAGGAGGGGTTGTGCCAAGCATGCTAGGAACTTGCTTTCGAATGAGCCCGCGAGCACCTCGCCCTTCGACACGAGGCATGCCTTGGATAGAACGAGGCTCACGCATCAATGATCTATCGAGTCGTGCAGGCGTCCTCGTCACGACTGTTCGATACTCCCCTGGAAAGTTTCCCTTGGGTAACGGCACTGAGGCAGTCCGCCAGATATGATCCGACGTGTCGCCGAGCCAAGCAGGTATCTTGCTATTGGAGCCGCCTCGAGGAGGGGCATAGCCCCCGTAAGTAGAGGCGCCATGAGATGCACGGATGGTGGAAAGGCGGGAAAGACCGGTCGAAAACCCGGAACGGCCTCGGGCCTTCTTAGCCATGATGATCTCGTCAAATATACGGATCGAGGCGTTATTGGCTGGCTGCATCTCTCGGTCGTGGATAAACTCATTGAAGCCTTTTGAGTTCAGAATTAGTATTCAGACCGTTCAGACGTTAAAGAGCTGTGGCCAAAACTTACACTGTGTTTCCCGCATCATAGTAGCATAGTCGTGCTGATCATGCGGGAGACTTTTGATAAAACCATCCATATCAAAGGCATACAGCTGACCGTTTGCTTTTTGCTGTTTTGAAGGTCGTCCAAGGTACTTGCGGTATGTATACAAAAGACTTGCAAGACAGCGAACAAAAGCTGCTCGGATCCGGTCAGGATGGAACGCCTCGGGGCAGACAAGCGAAGCATGGCCCAGACATCTGCCGTGGGAGAAGATCTTGCAACCTGTGCACTTGTAAATGCCATCTCCCTCGGCATGGTCATTGCAAATATTGCAGATTGATGTGTTGTCCTTGGGGATCCAGTTGAAACAATGGCCCTCGACCCAAACTGTCGTCTCTGTGTTCCGGACAGGCTGAATCTGCATACTGGGCATGATGGTTGATGCCGCAAGCGTAGATTGTGCGTAGGTTGAAGGTGCATATCCATTCCCGTAACCACCACCACCGCCACCAACAACGGAGTTCTGAGAGTCCACCGAGATAGCTGAAATTGACAGGTTTGCTTGATGGCCGTTGAGGAAGGGGAGGTTTGGCTTGTGGTATGGCGGGTGCTTATCGATGCCAAAGGAGGAGCTGCGCCGCATTTTTTCTTCGCCAAAATGTCCAGAGCGCTTCTCTCGAAGAGTCGCCGCCAAAGCAAAGCCGGAGTCGCTTCGAGAAACGGGGGTGGAGGGCATTGGCGGGAAGTTTATTGAAACAGGGGATACAGACGACTGAGGACTGGTCTTACCAGACTTGCTTGTGCTGGGTCTGTCAGATTTACCATTGTCCACCTTGGCCGAAGCGAAAGCATTGAACAGTGGCGGCAGGGCCTCATTTGGCGGGTCTGGCTCGCCAAATCCCGACGAGCTCTGGGTCACCCATTTGCCTAGAGTGCTCTTGGGCGTTGCGGATCTGAAAAGGGCGGCGTTCTCAGTGGAGAAGGCGTCATAAGGGAAAGATTCCATGGCATAAGGAGGCGGTCCAGTTGTGACTCCATATCGCAGTTTGTGAGGTGCCGCGACCTGCAGAAGAGACATGAGTTTCCTCCGGGCCTGACGCGGAAGTCGCACAGGTTGTGATGTAGCATCGATAGTATCCTTGTCCAAGTCAACAAGGACATAATCGTCCTCGGGCAGTTCAATTCTATCGTAACGTCGCTCGATGCCAACGATATATGGGCAAGGTGCTTCGAGAGCCGACAGAAGTCTCGCAGGGAGGACGGGAATGAAAATACTCGACCATTTCAGAGGGTATAGCAGGTTTGCTAGTGCATGACAGGCGAGGTGCAACATACTGGTGTGAGAGGACAGGAAGATGATTCGGGATTCAGCCATGGCATACTCGAACAGAGCGACAATGTTCTCAAGTGACAAGCAACGGAAGAGGGCGTAGAGATCGATGGATCTCGAACCGGGGATTTCGTTGTCTGCCTCCTTCCGAGCATAAAGTCGCAACTCGCGCACTCCTAGTTCAACCTGAGTCTTGGATCCTAGGGGATTGAATGCTTCGGTGCATAGGTTTACGACATATCGCTCGAGGGGTTGCCAGCGTCCCACGCTGGGTGAGCTTGGGGGAATTCTCAGGACACCCCCATCTGTCATAGGGGTAACGATAGCCTTGAGCCATTCTTTCCAGAAGGACATATTGGCTGCGTCTCGGCCCAAGATACCATATGCGCGTGGCGTCCAGAGTCCGCTCTCGCCAGCAGTGAGACCCTCGATCTTAGATGCGGCTCCATGTCTCAGGGGCCTAAGCATGTCTGTCATGAGGGTAATCTTTTCTTCCACAGTGCTAATTTCATCTTCAAGCCTCTCACGTGCTGGAGAGCCTGACGGGATTGTAGGGAGTTTTGCAAGGAGCTGTGATAGATGGGTGCGTTCGCCAGCCAAGCGAACTCCCAAGCTCGCTGCCAGCTCCCGCTCTTCTTCAGACATGTGACTTTGACGCCATTGCTCGCACTTCTTTTCCACTTCCTCTGCCACCTCAGCGTTAAGAGCAGTCCAGATGATGATAGTTATACCGTATAGCTTGGAGTTATCGTCCGAAGTCATAGTAAACCCATGCCATGTAGATCGAGGTCGGTCATCGGACGAAACAATCTGAATATCGTTGGGAAAAGCAAACATGGGCACATAGTCAGGAAATTTCCCACGTCGAGCAATCTCATCTGTAGCCTCCTGGGGAGGATATCGGTCAAGAAGAACAGGCTCAAAACGTCGTTTGAGAGGATGCATATCGGGGTCGGTGTTGAGGGGTTCGGGGGGTGGAATTACGGAGTTGTAATTGCTGAGTCGTCTCGTGGTTCGGATCGAGGCTATCATTATAAGTTAGCGAACTTCTCTGTGTTGGCCCGACAGTTTGATAAGATCAAACTCCAGAGCATGATGAGAACAAACCTGCGCGACTGGTGCTGATCCTGTTGCTGGGTTGTTTGCGCACACTGTTCATATCCCTAAAGCTCATCTTGCGGCGGATGCTACCCTTAATGCTCCTGAGAGGACTCAGTCTGCCGCTGTCGCTTTCCTCTGCCTTGATCCTCTCTGCCCTAGGATTCACCATTGGTGCACGAGCTTGCACTTTTGCGCCCGCACTAAACGTCAGGTCCTCGAGAAATACCTCTCTCTCAGCGGCAAATTTGACCAGAGCCTTATCAAAGTCGAAGTCGCCCATCAGCATAGAGCCCTCACCGAGGATGCCACTGGGACCGGCATTTTGGCCATTGGTACTACTGTTGCCATTGCCATTACCGTTGGTGTTGCCAAAATTAGGGGAGTTTATAGCACGAATAGTGGCGCTGCTGCGGTTGCTTTTGGTATTGCCGTCTGTCTCGTCGAGAGTATGTATGGAGAAACGGTCGGTGAGAGATATCCGAGAGAGACGATTGGCGGAGCCCTGGCGTGAGTGCCGTGCTTTTGCTTTTGGTTGGTCGCCGTTTGTGTCTTCATCCTCAGACTCGCCATCCTCGACAATGGTAGACTCGACGGGAACAACAACGGGGGCGGGCTGGGAGTTGGGATCGTGGTAGGACACCGACTCTACGCCGGCGATCCAGAAATAGTCGGCGAGAGGGGTCGATGAGTTCTCCATGACATGTCAATCGTAGTGTTTGGGCCACAAACGGGCGGAACAGAACGGAATTGAGGGTCGCAGGCAAAAGCTATCGGGTCAGTTGCCAGTGTAGTCCGCTTGACTTGCTGTGGTTTTGATCTGAAGAGGTGGGCGATCGACAAGACAAAATCAGGTCGGGTTGCTGGGGTTTCAGTTAGGTCATGAACGACAGGACCAGTGCCAGGGCTTTTTTTATCAGGCGAGTACGAAGACAGCGATAACGGTAAGCTCAGCTGTGGGCGACTCACGACCAAGCGAAGACCGCTGCTTTCCGAGGCCGAAATTGGGTCAACAATAGGCTCGGAATGAGGTAAGTACAGATGATGCGCTCGAGGAAACGCAGCAAGCAATGCTGTATGTGTAGCGATGAGCCAGTCGCCCAGAGCCGCTCCTGGTTGTACGTAACGGGAGCCAAAAGTTAGTTTAAAGTGGATGGACGAGCCAGCTAAAAACCGAACGGAGGGGACAAGGGAGATGCAAGAACTCCAGAAAGGCACCGAGCCCAAATGTTGAAGAAGAAAGTGAAGGAGTAGAAAGGAAAAAGGCCGTGATAAAAAGAGTAAGTAGAAGGATGAGATGAGAAAATGGCACAACCCAACCCAACCCAGGAGAAAGAACGAGGATTCAGTGTCGATCTGTGCTCATACAGTAACTTTTAGGTACCGTATTGGGTTATCTAACGAGGAACGTGGATGAAGTAAAGGTACTTGTGGACGTATGTTGGTATCGGATACCTCGTTTTGCAGACCAAAGACAGCGACGGAGCATACATACAGTAGAATGTTGACCAGACCAGACCAGACCAGACCAGGGAGGTGTCGACGCACGCTAGAAACCTGGAGGAGGCTCCTTTTAGTGACTGATTGACAGAGGAGACGATAGAGCGGGCGATTGATTGATGAATTTAGGGTCCAAGTCCCAAATCTTTCTTATCCAGGGGTTTCCCGGGATGGCTGTCTACCTCTCGTAGGGGCTGCCGCACAGTCCGTACGCCTAAAGCCGTGGGGTTGCAGTGTCGGGTGTTAGGGGGTCCTCTTTCTTAGGGGACCGACCACTGAGAAGTGCGCCTGATATTCAACCGCTTGGAGCGTGACGACTTCTACCATCCATCCATTCCTCTTAGGTGCTATCATGATACTCACCGCTGGCTTCCATCTGAACTGCAAATAATCACTAACTTACAGCATAAGAGCATATCCCACAAACCGGGGCTGGGGCGACAAGGGTTATTACATTGGATACATACGGAGTACATGGCATTGTATGGATCATGCAGGTGAGTGAGTGAGCTGCAAAATCTATCGCTGTTTTTAACAGACCATATATGTGCTTCCCTCAAGCTACCTACCTAGCAACAACAAATATCTACCTATTATCTAACCTTTCATCGAGGCACTTCACAATCGCTCAAGTCAAACAACAAAATCTACCAGACGCACTTCTGCTGCAAGGTACCTGACAGCTAGCTACTGGCTGACTGGCTTTTGGTGTGCTAAGGAAATTGACCGATTCCGCAAGCAAGAAAGCCGTCGATCTTGAGGCGCACGCCGTCGCTTTTTCCAAGTACTGCTATTCGATGGATGCATCCATCAACGGTTGGCCATCCACGTATCTAGATGCAGCACAATACATAATATTCACTCGGCTTTCTCTCTTTCTCTTCCGTCAAACCTCCAGCCTCAGGGGTTTCAGGCGAACGCCAGCGGATCCACGGGCCATGATAGTTTTGTTGACTGATGCCTTCTCCCATGCATTGTGCTATGTTCGAAGCCGGCACCAGCATTCATCAAGTCTGCTTCGGATATGGATATGCGCTCTTCACCCCCACCGCTCGTTCAACTCTTGTCGGTACAGTGTACATGTAAAGTCGCGCGTGTGGTACGCTCCACGATCATGCTGCAGACAAGGAATCGCTAGTTAGTGTCAGGTCTTATCCCCTGACCTCCAGGACGCAGGCTTCATGGGTGTCCCTCCCGTCTCCATAACAATACCCACTTAGTCGCCGTCTTTGCTCCATCAGCTAAGGAATGGGATGCCACATTATCCGTAGCTGAGCGAGCCAACCTAGCCAACATCCGAAGTGAGGGTGGTGATGGATGTTGGTTGGAGTGCTTATTATCGACCATGGGTTCAGGTCTGCCTTCTGGACATACAAAGGAAACAACAGTCCTCAACCTAAAAATAATTATATCGCAAAAGTAACGGTCCCGACGGGGCGGACACGCTGCGTGTGCAACAGGAGTGCCTGCGTAGGTATGTATACGGGATACTGTATCCGTCTGCATCAACATGCTTCACCCAGCTGCATGCTTGATGCAGTGGACAGGTGGAAAACGGGACTCATCACCGATGGCGTCTGGTGAGTTGTCCTATTCTGTGATCTCCCCCTTTGTGCCTGATATCAGTCAAGCCGAACTGTCAGTGCAGCAACAGCCTGATGTGCTGTCGCTTTGAAATGATGGATGGCCTCTTAAGGGTGCCTGCCGTACAGATACCTAATGAAGTTCACTACCTACCTACCTAGGTACAGAACAGCATGTTCCTGAGCGGCACGAGCAACCCGGCGAAGAGCGTGAGACAAAATTCTGTGTCCTACAGAACCGGGACACGGTCAGGGATGGTCTTGGTTTGAGTGTGAGTCTGTCTGTCTGGGCCGGTGTTCAGTCCCCATTGAAGTGCGAGATCCCCCATTTGTATCGCCCAGGCCAAAGTCAGCCACGGGTTGCGTAACGGCCGTACGGGTGTTGGATAAAGTGCTTTGTGCCTATTCTCTGGGGCACATCGTGATAAATTAATGAGCAATTGAGGAGAGAAGGATGTGAAACAATGAAGCCCAAATAAGTGAGAAAAGAATAAAGCTCCGATTGGAGTCTCAGTGTCTTGTCCTCGTTTATTACCGACCACTGTCCCGTCCTCACCGTTTTCGTGGGGACAATGTGTGGAGGGTGTGTCGGAAACGCTACACACATCAAGATCGATGTTGGCGGGGACTCAAGCGGACTTTGATCTTTCTTTACTTTGCCTTGTCTGTTTGTATTTGTGATTCATACTTATCATTCAATTTATGACCCTGGACTTGACTGCCACTTTGAGATTGGATGTCATGAGGGGGCATTGCTTTTTTCGTGGATTCTTTCACGAATGCAGGGGCAGGCGTTATTTGGCCGCCTACGTCAGTTGTATCTCCATCCGACTTACCTTATTTAATCGGACCTTGACGCTATTATGTGTGGGTGTAGTTCAGACGCCGTCTGTGATAGTTAGCGTCTCTCCACAAATGTTTGATGCAATGGGAGCTGAAAAACAGTGCAAGAACTAAGGTAAGTTAAACGGACATTTTTCAATCTGCTCGCTGCTCTTGCTTTTTGTTGGTACAACCCAACAGCGTGCGTACGTACCTACCTTAGATACCAAGGAAGGCTTGCCCTGACATCGTTCCTTCCGATCGACGGTCGAGTTGTACAAGGGAGGCAGGTCAGGCGCTGTCGGTTGCCCGTCTCGAATCCCAAAATTGACAAAACCCTGTAGATCTTGCTGATGAAAATGGACGACTCTTGCCATTTACAGAATTTGACGCCATCCTTAAGGCGAGGTCGTGATTGGACGACGTGCTTCCTTCTTAATATTTCCAACTCCTGTTCAATTAAACCCGAATCTCTCTTTCAACCCCCTTTTCTTCTTCTTTTTACAGGCTCATTGAGAGGCTCAAGCTCAGTGATACTTCCCAATGAATATTCGATCCTGGGCCTAATAATTGACTTTTGAGGCGTTGCCAAATTTGGCACCAGCGTCAATAGTCTAGGGGCAGTGGCCAAGAAAAGCCTCCTAATATAGGTCAAAGTCAGGACCTACGACAAATGCCCCTGACGCATTTCATGGAATACGAAAGCACGAGCCACGTTGTGATGCAGGTACGGAGCATTGACGGTGATAGACGACACTGGACACGCGAGGAATGCCTCCGTAGTAAACACACTTATACGCGAAGCAGACACGCTTTAAACATCCATCCTGCATCCACCCTCCACTCCATCTTTGTTTGTATGTACAGTATGTATGTGTACATGGGCCCTGCGTTGGCCAATCCAAGAGCCTTATTCAAGTCACCATCGACAAGACAGGAAATCAAGAAGAATCAGGATCAATATGAAGAAACTTAGACTGGGGGCCTACTCAGCCCTGGCACTTCTCTCCCGAGTCGGCGAGTCCTTGAATTAACGTTCAGGCACTGTCTAGGTAGCCACACTCAAATCTAAACTTGGATACGGATTATTTGCTACTACAGAAAAGACTCATATAAATCTGACAGAATGTTATCGGGCCAGCTCAAGTTGATCATATTATGATGGCCTAGTCCATTGCTATCTTTAGCAAGTCATGAGCCGAATCTAATACAAACTCGATCTTCTGACACATGACAACTCACCTTGTCATATAATTTAGCCAGCCATATCTGACGACCCCTCCAAGCATATCGTCAGGTTTCCACGCAAACCGAGCTATATTTTCTTGATTAGTATTTACTGAGTCACAGATACAGAACTACTTGTGCTCCTTTCAACTGCTCGCAAGGGCTTTCAGCTCTCCTTTGGAACGCGACCTGACACTATGGGCTCCAATTGGGCTTAGAATTTCCAAGCTCGCAGAAAGGCGTTGCTTCGTCCTTGTTCGTCTCTTGGAGCGCCCGTCCTTCATCGGTCTGCATGATGAGTGTCAGGTAAAGTGCCGAACAACCAAGCGAGGCCTGAGCGCAGGCCGTCACAATCATACTAATACCGCCATCCCATCCGCCCACAACACTTACATACACCTCGACGGCGTCGCCTGTTTCAGGTCGCTCTCCACGTTGAGCCGTCTGTTACGTACCTGGCCATTGGTCCCCCATCTACGATAGCAAGTGCTACAACGCGGCTATCATCGATCTTAGTGTGATGCGTTGTTTCGATTGATATTCGCTCATCCCGATCGATCGACATGGCCTCCTTATCCTAGTCCCCTGGGGAGTTCTTTGCTTCTGAGGAGAATCTTTCGAGCTTGAAACAAAGTAGCTCGAGGATGAATCTGGTACGTCTCTGAAAATCTGATTTGAAATAAAGTCTGAGCCGACAGACTATACTTATGAGTCAACTACTCAAGATCCCCGTACACATCCACTGCCTAAAACAGACCGATCAATTTAGGTATCACTTAGAATTCGGCCATGGCCTTCGGAAATTCGATCTAGTCTCTTCAGTTCGATTTTCCACATTAAACGATGTAATATGATATCAGCTCTGTTGCTCGATCCTGCAAATAAACCACCATTCGTCAACCCCTCATGGAACACTTACTTGATATTATTTCGAGTACTGGGGATGACTCTGCCAACAAGTAGTCAGTGACATTTCTATCACTAATCACTTTTGGAGTGACATACTCTTCAACCCCTGTACCGAGTAACAATACGCAAAATCTTACGGATACAAAATCTGTCACAGCTTTGTCTCATGGAATCATGCAGCTCATATTGAGTTGCCGGACAAGGATGGATCTTGCTGTGAAGTCAATGACGGTTCAAGCATGAAATAGTCATATACTGTCGACATCATGGCCACTCAGCGACTCCTTTTCGTGCTCCTGTAATAGCAAAACGTAATCTGCAATTGGATGTGATGAAGCCCCCTGCCAACAATCACTCAAATCAGAAACACTAGTAAGAACAAGAAGCAGAATGTCTTGGTGATGAACAATGGCTTTTACAATTAGCTCCCAGGTCTTAGACAAATGCTTGTATGGCACCTGGTGTGTCAAAGCCTTTAGATAAGGTTTCAGACACGGCTCACAAGCGAGATCGGCTTGAGAGCACTTTGTTCAGCCCTGGGCCCTGAACATCCATAGACTATCGAACTTTGCGGACTGGGGGATAGACAGGAAGATCATCGCAAAATATCGTGTGGAGGAGTCATAGCGTCCTCGCCATTAGCAACTGAATGCTGCGGGTATCATTCCTTCGTTGTTTGAGGGGTTCTCTTCAGCGTGCTGCGGCTCGTCTTGTGCCCAATTTCCCAGTAGCCAGATATCCTCTGTTTCCCATCTCACCTCTCCATCCGATTCCCAATGATCCAAAGATGATCCTCCCGTCCGGTGTCACCTCCACACCCGACTCGGTGCAGTCCTCCGCAACCACGAAGCAAACCTGCTCCACTTCACCTGGATGCAGCACCGGCTTCTCACTCCCGCTCGCCTCCCAGTTGCAGTCTCGATACCGCAACCCAGGCTCCGTATCTAGTACCACCTTCTCCAGCTGCACCACGTCTTCACTACAGTTCTCCAGCTGTGCCTCGAGCACCCATCGCCCGTGTTCTTGAGTGTTGTTGGGGTTCAGGGGACCCACCTTGGTCCGCACGATGAGTGAAGCTTTGCAGATAAATTGGTAAAGCTTTCGGAAAGTTCTTGTTCGTCCACTTGTCTCTGTCGCCTCGTAGTAGCTCACTGTTACCGCAAGCACGTGGTTACCCTCCTCCTTAAGATCGAATGAGACCACTTTCTGCAAGGTACCTCCAGACTCAAGATCAACTTCAGGTTGGCCATTCGAGGGGCCAAGCTCAAGGCGCTGAACAGCACCCATACCAGGTGTCTTCATTTCGGCTTCGATGCGCACATCGCGAATATTTTTGGCAGCATCTATTGGTAGTTCATTGTTTGCGCAAAGAGTGCAGCTAAAAGTCTCGCCAACATAAGCTGAGCCAAACGATACTGGAAGGTTGACAGCTGGACTGAGAAGGAAAGGCGATGGGTTCGAGGCAGCTTCGGAATGGTACGCGAGCGAAGCAGGGATCGGGGATGACTTGATGGATGCGCCCACTGAGGAGGGCGGATCGATCGGGTATTGAGTAACGAGCGACGGACGCGACAGTCTTAAAGTTGATTGTACGTTAGCTACCTACGTAAAGCTCGGAGCCAACTGGGCCTGGACTCATATCGCTAGGTAGCTCACCGAAGCACTTTGAGCGAGATAGAATGGGGCTCCTTGACTGGATCGTGGGATGGATATCGTTGATGGCTCATCTTGTCATTTTATTCTCGGGACAATTGTTACAGGGTAATGCAATCGTGATCAAGTGTATTTAGTAGTCGTATGTAGGTGGCATGTCTAACGGAGATATCAAGGTTTCATGTGATGCGACGAGGATGGATGTTGGTTCTCTTATCGATAAGGAGGCGGCCTCCCATCAGGCACAGTCACTTTCAGTGCCTTGCATCATGCCGAACCACATGCGAGTTCTAATTCATCAGCTTCAGAGTGAAAACTTGCTAATATAAGAACTAATGACTAATTCTTACGCTGCATATTAGTATCTACGACTTCTACAAGCTAGAGCCATTAGAAACGCTATGTCCCTGGTCTGTCAGATAGTAAATATGCTTTCATCAGAAACGTCACCTTCTTCACTGCGAGTGTAATGTACTTCGGCCTGTAACATGTCATTCCTAAAAACCAACTTTGCGACCTACTGGAAAGCAATGCTGCTATTTCTTAATCGCATCCATACAAAGATGGTTCGATGTGAATTCCTACTCAAATAGCTCGTAATCGCATACGAGACCTAAATCAACACTCTTTCTTTCTGCAATGTAAACTGGAGCGTTCACGTACATAGCCATGGAATTCCATATCCAGCGGCATGCTTTTCTGTCAAAATCTGTAGTTCTGTGGCTCCCCTTTGGTGATGGATGACCCAATCAAGAATCAGAGGCCCGGTGGAGGGGGAACCTGCAAATGTTAGCATATACGCAAGGGGGAGATATCTTGTACAATGCGAGCTGAATATCTCGACGTCTATGCCACATACCGAACCGTAGCTCCCACCTGTCCCGGGAGGGGACCCAGAAG
>JABSTL010000917.1:0-23566 GCA_013759095.1 Fusarium sp. NRRL 29148
GTTTAGGATAGTTTAGGATAATTTAGGATAGTTTAGGATAAACTTAGACCATTTTGATGAGTTTATTCTCAACTAAGCGTGCCAGCATCTCAAGCTCTCTGATACTTCAAGATATACCGGAGGATACCGTGATATAATTTCAGAACCACGAGGCATGAAAACTCCCTTCGGCTATAGATGTCGAAGTTAACACATTTGTAGAAACCGCAGCCGCCCGCTGTCATCCGGTAATAAACACCCCATCAGCCTTGAAACCCAGCCAAGCTCGCTTGTTTTCAGAAACACTCCGCCAAGAGCCAAGATATCTCAGCCTCTAATGTTTCCACTTGTCAGACCCGAAAAACGGGGAATAAGCAGCTTGGCACAGTCGCCCAGGCGGTGATATTCTCGTCCGCCAAACATAGCAGAGCAGTGAGGCTCCTGATATTTAGACTTAATCTTAAGTCTAATCGGGTGGCATATTTGTGGAGATGTAGAAGCTTTTATATCTGGACTGCTCTCTCGTGCAGATGAAGTTTGTCTCGGTAACTCACTTTCGTTGTAATTACAATCTTTTTCTGTTACTACACTTACATTCTTTATCTGTCTATCGTCAAGGCTGTGCCTGTTATCATCATGAAGCGATCCGCTCTTATTTCTCTCATCCCTGCCTTCTTGGCTACTGCTTCTCCTGTCCCTCAAGCTTCCGAACCTGCTGGTTCCTGTGGCGCTGCTGAGGTTGATGAGCTCGTTGGGTACGGAGCAAAGACCACCGGAGGGTCTGGAGATCCCGTCACCGTCAATTCTTGCTCAGAGCTCACATCTGCTCTCTCCAATGGCGGTGTCATCCACATCGGCGGCCAGCTCACCGGCTGCGATATCATGAACGTTAAGAGCGACACCACCATCCTTGGCGTTGGTTCCGGCTCTGGTCTTACTGACAGTGGGTTCCGTATCAAGAAGGCCGACAATGTTATCATCCGCAACCTCGCCATGAAGAATCCTCCCAAGGAGATGGATCTCATCGATATTGAGACCTCCACTAACATCTGGATCGACCACAACGAGTTCTCCGCCGAGGGCATCACCGGCGACAAGGACTTCTATGACGGTCTCCTCGATGCCAAGCGTGGCTCCGACTTCCTCACCTTCTCGTGGAATAAGTTCTCTGATCACTGGAAGGCCAGTCTTATTGGCCACAGCGACAGAAACGGTGATCAAGACACCGGCAAGCTTCATGTTACTTACCACCACAACTACTGGAGCAACATCAACAGCCGCGCTCCCTCCATTCGTTTCGGAACTGCGCATGTTTACAGCAGCTGCTACGAAGACCTTCCCACGTCTGGAGTCAACTCTCGCATGGGCGCTCAAGTCCTCGTGGAGAGCACTGCTTTTGTGAACGTTAGGCGACCTATTGTCACCAACTTGGACTCTAAGGAGGACGGATTCGCTGTCGAGAAGGACAACCTTTTCGAGAACAGTGAGGCGCAGATTACGCAGGAGAAGGATTTCGTTCCTCCTTATGATTACACCACCGACTCTGCGGATTGTATCTGTGACTATCTCAAGGAGAAGGCTGGAACCGGTGTTGTCAACGTCTAAGAGACGATATGGCATGCTTGTATCCGTGATTGAGAATAAACTTGTCCAAATGTTGCTAAGCTTATCCTAAGTTACCTTATCCTAAAATACCATAAACTCTAAGTATCTTCACATTTTAGGATGGAGGTACAAATAAATCAATCGATAACTATGTTTACTTAGGGAAATGTACAAAATGCCGCCTATCATAATGAAATGTGCAAGATCAGCAGCCATACCTCAGTCTTCGAAACGGTACAATTGGCATGGTTCACAGTTCTACCAATGACCACAGCTCATCATATTGTGGCTTCGTGCAAGCCAAGAAAGTCGCTGGCGGCTGCTCTTCCTATCCTATCTGTCTCTTGATCTTTTCACGTCGCTTCTCGCTGAGGTATGTTGTGATAAAACCGACCGTCATCCTAAGAACTTGGCTGATCTCCTTGGGCAGGTCTATTGGTTGTTTTTTACCATTATCTGGATTATGGCGCGCCTGATTAAACTCCGAATACAAGGCCATCAAGACGACAGCAAATGGACTTTTGGCCAGGTTCTTCCTATCATCATCCTCGTTGCCCCCCTTCCCTTGGCAATCGAAGCCTTTCGTACGGCACCAACGGCCAACGAGCTTATTGACGACCTGCAAGAGAATTCCGTGAACAAGTCAGACATCAGAAACCTGGATCATATCCGCAGTTCAGAATATCGAGGTGTATTCTTCTTAGCAGCCCTGTCATACATCGAACTCGCGGTCTACTTCGTTCTCGACCAACCATTAACGCAAGGCATCGAGACCCCCCTCCTTGTGATCTCTTTGTCGGTATTTATCCTCCAGCCGGTGCTGCAACTTTCCCGGGTTGTCTGTAACCTATTGCTTGACAAGATGAGATGGGGCATTCCGTTGAAACGCACAGTTCGCGATGTCGTCCTGATCGTTTATTCTGCAGTCTCGCTTGCCCAGAACTTCCCTTCAGATTAATTTGAATTTGGGCTGGACATGACAACTGCCACCGTCACACTTGATTATATACTTCCTGTTCTTTTAACGTTTGTGCTGATCTTTTACACCCATGCTTCCCTATCTGCTACATATATTCTCTTTTCAATGCTGAGACAAACGAAATGGCGTTTTCCCCTATGTGTGGTTCTACTTGGCGTCTCATATCTGACTCTGCGTACTATCATAATAGGACTTTCTCTTGCAGCCTTTACATTCATTACATTTGATCGATATATAATCCTTTTTGCTGCAGTTCTGATGCCTCTACAGCTCCTTATATTCTCCCTGGAAGTCTGGGTTGAGAAGAAGAATTCGTCGAAGTGGATGGTTTTGTTTGTGAGAAGCGTGTTCCTGATCTGCCTGAGCCCTTTTTGCTTGGTCGCAACGCATTTTCTCTCATACATTTATGCCAGCCTCTTCTTGGGTGGTTTTCTATTCTCCCTGCATATACGGTCTGTTATTGGTCTTTGCCTTGATGACTGCAGACGTTCATTCGAAACAGCTCTGGGTAACGCTGTATAGGCGGAACCTTTAGGTGGATAGATATCGGCGTTCCGCTCCCACATTCCGCCCCGCATAACCAACCACCCGAGGGGAGGAAAGAAAACTTAGGACGTTGATCCTAAATGACAAAAAGACTTAGGTAATTTAGTATAATTCTATGTCAACTTTGCCAAGTTTAGGATATCTTTACTAAATTTATTTTGACACTCTATATCAAGGTCTGATGTTTTCTTGCCACCCGAGGCCACCCCCTCAAACCTGACTCAACTCACTCACTATTCATTCATTCATTCAGTCATTCAACTGCAACTCATACACAACCTCTATAACAATGGGCACGATCTCAATAAGAAAGTTTATCCGCTGGCTCCCAGACGAGCCTTCTGAGCCAACATCCACCATAGTCATAACATCACCACGCCTCAAGCGCTTCGTCGATCTACGCATTCTCCTCCCCGATAACGACCCCTCATGGACCGGCCAAGATGGTACTCACCCCTCTCCCTGTATCTCATTCACAATTGACAAATCTTAGAACCCCTTCCTCTATCCCGCCTTGACTGGGCTATAGCCGGTACAACGGTATCTACCAAGATCCCCGACCCAGAAGGAAACTTGACTTCCCACTCTACGTTCCACCAATGGATATCATCCCGCACTCTCGACTCCGATGCCGGCTTCATGTATCCTCAACCAAACGATTTAACCCTTGAAAAGGGCAGTATGGTCAACCCCGATACTGGAATCGACACAGCGTATGAAGAGCTATGGCATGATGCTACGCCGACAGCAGTACCTGGTGAACCAGCTGTCAGAGCGCTTGTACTTCAAACTGAGGATGAGAAGAACGGAGTGAGGGGCTCAGTAGTGAGACTGGGTTGTTATGCGCAGGGGCTAATCAGATTCGGAGAGCATATCTCACTCGAAAGATGGGAGTGGAAGGACGGGTGGAAGAGGACTATCAGAATGGGAGACGCGGAATTGCCGATTGAGAAGATTCTGGGCGAAGAGGCATTGAAAGAGGGTGATACAGTTGATGTCGATGGGCGAGAATGGAAAGTTATTGAAGAGAGTGGCAAAGATGGGTCAAAGTTGTGATCGCAGTTCACATGGTCTAAAGCAGTTAACTCAATTACGCTCATGTGAGCCTCAATTATCATCGACGCAAACTTTCTCGGTCGGCTCGGCCGAGTTTGACATGCATTCTGTCTACACACTTCCGTGTAGCGGTACTTAACAAGTCTTGAACTCTCACACTAATCACTACAGCGATGCTGTCTCGCATGCCGTCATCACCCAGTTCGTTTGGGGTCCTCCTCTCGTAGCTTTTGTCTTTCCTCCCCGGTCTTTCCGTCATCTAGTAGAACCACCTTCTAGGCCATCCACCGCTGAGCATCGCAAACAAATGCATTGTAAAACTTGATCCCCCTCTACCTTGGTCCATACAGCAAAGCCCGCTCCGGGGACTTCCTCGTCCCGTCATGCTTCTTATAAGAACTCGAACAACATACGTAGAAACGTTCCACGATGTAAAAGCAAAACGCCCTTCCATGGTTTAAACAGTTGGCGTCGTAACCGATAAACATCTTCTGAAACCGAAAGCTGTAAACAAGGCGCAATAAAACAGTGAATGCGCAAACGATATCACAATGTGAAGCTTAGACAGCCCAGCTGCCTCGTCGTTCTCGGACACCCCATCCAACAGGGTCCATACTGTCGAGGTTGGGGTGCTGTCTAGCCCACTCCTTGATATAGGATTGAAGAGCATGCCATCGAGGGCATCTCTGATCACGAGGCTTGTCGGCCTCTGATTCGACGAGGTGGCCTTGGGCAAGTTGCTTCTCATCATCCTTCTCAAGGTCCTCAATACTCATCAAGCTGATCCGTGAAAGTTCACCATCAAAAGCCCGGGCCATAGCCGGGTAACCTAGCGATAGATAGTTGTACACTTGGGTGACAAAGCTATCGTCAAACTCCTGTTCAATCTTATCTTCAAGCTCTGCGTGTGCCTTTTCCTTCTGCAGACGCTCATTGATACCATGCAGCATGTGGAGTCCCTTGGGGGGACCGGCCCGTGCCCGGTGCTGCGCTATGCCGTTGGCCTGGCCATTGGCTGCTCCGATCATGACAGGCTCGTCTGTGTATGGTGGAGAGCTGATTTTTGAAGCGTCACCGGGAGTGGCCGCCGGTCTAGGCGTGGTGAGCATTGGTGGGGCATGCAGGTCTGCTGGCACCAGGTAGTTATCATTCGAGTCTGATCTGAAGCAATAGCCTCTCCAGAGACCATTCTGACCCGAAAGATCCCGGAACTTCTCTTCAGCATGGCGTTCTGCGAATGGGTGATCGGGCTCGAGCTTGGTCTGCTTGGGAGACGGACACTTCCGGAAGACGAGATCTTTGCCGAGCATGGGCGGTGTGATACCCAGACGCTTCTTCTGGAACGAGGGAGCAGGCGATCCGCGTCCGAAAGGTCGGTATCCGAAGGGTCGGGCGAGGTTGCGCGTGGCAGCAAAACCGCCGGTGTCTGGGGGTATTTGAGAAGCTTTGGCGTACGGGACATCTGCAGAGCCAACGGCCGGGGCCGACGGGATGAAGGGCATCGTAGATTCGCCAATGTGTCGGGATGCTGCAGGTGCCGGGGACGATGCCTTGCTGCGTTGCTCGGCTGTCAAATAAGATTCTGTATCGAGCAACGGCATATGCGTCTCACCAATCGGACCACTGACACCGATCGATGAGCGCTTGCTACTACTATCACGAGGGGTGTTTGAGGTGGTCCACATCGGATCCGGAGGAGGTTCGAGATCCATTGCATCGAGGTCTGCCGTATCGGTTCGCATCATGACATCGTCGTCCTTCTTAACTACTGGTGCTTCCACTGCAGGTTCTTCAACGAGGGTGTCCATCTCCCCAGGCTTCTCGTCGATCGCCATAGCATCCTCATCTTTCTGCTGCTGTTCCTGCTCCTGCTTGGCCTCAACATGCTCCTGCATGTGTTTATGCCACCAGCCAAGATTGCTGTCGGACGATTGCCGCCGCACATTGTGATGATGTTTGACGGGATGGCCATGGTGATCATGCACAGGAGAAGTGCTCTCGGGGGATTGATCGCTTCCCGAACTCTCACGGAAGTAAAAGTGATCGACGTTTCCTTCACGAACGTGACTGTTGGGGAACGCGGCCAGAGCGGCCTCCTGCATCTGGCGCTCTGCCTCCTTCGCAGCAATCTCTAGCAGAAACGAAACGACATTCTCGTCCTCGGATTCGCGACGTCTAGGGCCATTGGAAGGGGATTGGTGGGCATCGTCTCGTCGTCTGCCGCGGTGTTTTGTGGCGGTGTAGATGTTCTTTGTGTAAGGGGTAATGTCGGTCTTGTCGGTAGGTTTGGTCGCAGGTCCTGCATCTCCAACTCTGCGGCTTCTACGGGACGATTCGATCAATTGAGGGGCGAAACGTCGCTTTGGTCGCTGCTGGTGCTTCTTCTGCAACTCGTTCAGACCAGGCGAGGGAGAACGAGGCGAGGGCTCAGGTGTAGGTTCGGGATTGGGTCTCATTGTGCGAGGCGTTTTTTTCTCATCTGATCTGTTGCTTGATCGACTGGTTGAAAATGTTGTCTCAATGGGCTCTGGAACAAACCGTCGCCGAGGTTTGTCTGTCGTGGCCATGATGGGGGGAGGAGAAAGAAAAGACTAGGGTTCGGGAATAGATGACTCGCGCGGACTTGACTGGGTTGATGCTCGTTCGTACTGTACTGTACTTGGCCTACGTTGCGCTCGCTGGCTCACTCGCGGTGCCTGTGCCTGTGCCTGTGCCTGTGCCTGTCCTGTGCTTGCGATGGAGGGGCAGGGGGGGACAAAAACAAGTGAGTAATAGTAGTATTTGCCTTAGGTAAGGGCAATGAGAAGACCGCAATTGGAGTAGACCGAAGGGTGTTCGGTGGAGAAAGGGTAAAAGGCTTCAGTGGGAAGGGAGATTAAAAAAAAATGTGAAGATGGTTTGGTTTGCTAGTGATGAAAGTCAACTTTTGCTCTGGTAGAGAAAAGCAGTTGGGATACGAGACTCCGACCACGCGGGCGACCTTGGTTTTAGTCTAGCAACAGCAGAGAGAGATGGAGGCCAGAGCAAAAGAGCGGGTGGGGCGATAGAGGCACTCACCTCACTAGACTAGACAGTAGTTACGGTACCAGGATAGTCTGTTTTCGGTAGTAGAGGTACATGGATGGAATTGTCTCTGATCCATCCAATCCATCCATTCATTCTCTTGGTGACGAGACGAGAATGGAAGCGGGAAATGGCTGGCGTCCGACGCCGGCGGTCACAAGTTCACATTTCAGTCAAATCAATGGGCAACGGACCCTTGTCAATCGATGGAGTGTCAAGTCCATGTCCGGCTGGCCAGACTTAGCCTGTTCTGCTCTATTCTCGCATTGAAAGTGCCGCCACAAACCATCGAACAAGTCCAAGACCTAAGCCTCGCTATCAATTGTCCAGCTGCCTACCACGGCCTCAAAATCGGCATATGTTGCAGAGAAGTCCAACTAAAAGAATCACCAAATTGCTTATCTCTCTCTACTGAGTCTCTTGTTTTTCAGCATCTCATCCCACATGCCACCTTGAATGACATGACGTGGACACCAGTTCCCGAGGCAAAGGTGCAGTGCAGGCAGAAAAGACCCTGGAACACAAGGAGAAGGGTCTGCCAGCCCAGCTAACGTTAGCAGCGGGCACCACCAGTAGAGTAAACTCAGAACCGAACCCAGGTGCCTGTCATACCCTGAAAATCAAAAATGGAACATTGTCCAGTCCCCTCAGATCTTGAAGTGGGTGGCAATAATGTTCATTCATGGTCCCATTTTCAGGGGCCGCGTCAAGCGCACATCAATCACATCGTTCGTATCTGGCTGGGCACTGCATTGCTCTTTTGTTGTTCACAAACAGGGCATTCACCTCAATCTCTTCACCATGTGAGGCTCACGATGGTGTCTCTGCTGTCTACCCCAGCGTCAAAAGCGGTTTCCCCATGGGAACCATGTCTCATTGATTCTGTCAAGCCTAGCCCAGACCAGTTCTTGGTGGGGGGTGTCTTGGAGACCGTCAGGACCATGGTGGGGTTTCATTAGCATGGGATATCAGGAGTAGATGGACAGTGTGAGAGTCGCAAGAGTCAGGATACTACTGTGCTGAGGTCATCTTCCAAGCCCACATTAGCACCCAGCTTCACATCTGACTCAGAACATACAGTACTTTACTCTTGAGCTCACACAGGTTGGTTACTTCACTCAATGCCCTTTGATTCATTGATGTACTCAGATTAATTGCAGTATCAGCTCCCCACGTCCAACAATTCCCATCCCACCGACATGCAAGCAATCGTCCCTCCTGTGGCTCTCATCGACCAGGCCTCTATGATCTCATCCCAGGACCAACCCACGCAATGAAACACCGTACACAACTAAGCCAAGACCTCGAATACAGGCTCGCCACCCGCCGTCCGCGTCCGCCCGGGGGCTCTGCTGGTGTTCCCGCCCGGGCCCCGAAGCCGCAGAGCCCCGGTGAGAAACATCCATCACAAGAAACCTGGAAAACAAACAAAATGGACATCGACCGGCTGCTAGGGATTGACGTTCCTGCAGTTCCGTCCTCACCGACTATTCCATACTCCATCTGAACCGAAACTCTGAAACTACTGTACTGTAGTCAAAAGTCTAGACAACTATCTAGATCAGGACAAACTGAACTAGACATGCACAAAACATCAAAAGAGGTGTAACCAAGGTCCTCACTAAAAGGCCCGTAAACTCGTAGCCATCGCAGCGACCAGTCTGAGCAAGAATAAAGACAAGAATTCTCATGACTTTGTCTCTTCTCTTTTCTCAAAGACCGCTGGCAACACTTCTGGCTGTTACGCTGTAACCCTCCATCGCCAGGTCCGCAAGGTCCGTTATCTCACAGGCGTCACACCCTCGCTAAGCCAGAGCCTCAAGGGCGCCCCCTTTCTCTGTTGTGAGATCTGATGTTGGTTGCAGGTGCAGCCCTAGATGCGTGTTACTGTTGAGGTTCTGTGTTACACGGCAGCCACGCCATGATTTCGTTGAGGATGAACTGGAATTTAGTCTCAGAAAGTTCCGATGATTGTTTCTCTACAAGTGAGTCAGTGTAATTGGCATGGGGGGTATTTCCGTGTTGTTATGCCTCTTTAGCTGAAATTGAAGCTATCGTGAAAGTTCAATAGAGCGTCTACTTTGTAAACTCAACCCCCCACGCGACACCTCCATTACAGAGTTATCTCATGCGGGCACGCAGCACACACACTTTCTTATCGTCACATCCAAGACAGCCACTCACCCTTCTCAGCTTGACAACCCTCCATCACAATACAATACGTCGATACCGTAGCCTACGTGCGTCTCCAGCGGCTTCCGAAAGCGATAACTTGAGAGACAACATCCACGGATCTGAGCACAGCAGCCACAACGAGCCGTTGCATTCGCTCTCCACTGCAGTGCAACAAAGCAAAGCAAAGCTTCACTTGTTTCCATCACCGACCGCTCAGGTCCCTTGCTTTACAGTGCAGTTCCCCGTTGATCCCCCGCACTCACCGCAACAGCCCGCCCTGGTTCAATGCTTGTTTTCCGGAAGCCCTGCCGTGAGCTAAAAGTACACGCGACCGTCTAATCATCATGGATCTGAACCTCCGCCATTTCATATCACGAAGAAACACGAAATCCCCCAGCCCTTGGAGTTTTTGCGTGTCCCTACCCAACTGCTGAGCCCACGCTCTCCTGATGTCGTCGAGTTAGAATTATCCTGGTCCGTCGAATCAATTGCGTTTCTTTTATCCCGTGCCCCTTGACCTCAGGTGATATCCGCATCTTGTTCCAGCTTTGTATTTATCCAATTACACGTGGGCTATTCTACATGCCATCTCACTTTTGGCAATTCGGTAGAATTGAGTTTTCGGTCCTTAAGAGAAAAGATAACATGACTTGTGTTCTTGAGATCTTGATGACTTACATGGCTCTCTTTGTCCTGTGATTCTAATTGACGCACACCGCTTGAAGACTGAAACCTTGACCTCTTTGTCTTGTTGTATTCTTGAGAAAGTTGGTGGCTTCATCTCCCCTTTGACCAAGGACTCAATGCTCCTCTTTGTGACATCTCAAACCGTGGTAACGAACCTCTTGGGCTGTGTTATGTATCACATGGAAGTCGTCCCAAACTGCATCGAGATGTTTCACTTCCCCATCATTTCCACGCCGAAGTCGGCATAGTTATCTCATTCACGGAGTAAACTTCCAGCTGAGATCGCGTCCAAGAGATACTTACCCCATCATCTTGAGATCAAGTCCACTCGCCATGTGTTTCCCAGATTCAAGTTCGCCTCCCAAATTCTTGATAGGCCTAAAGCATCAGCCCTGAATTAACTAACCTTTTGTACAAACAAAGCCCATTCCCTTCTGGAATGCGGTTATACCCTCTGGCCAACCGGCTGCGTGATAAGTGCTGATCTTCAAACGCGGATCATGAAGGGTCCGTCGTACAGCCAGAGTTCACGACGTCAGTTGTTTCCCCGAGTCGTGCTTCGAGATCTACAAGTCTCGTTTCACATCCACGACTCGTTGAGCTGATCTGTATCGATTTGCAATTGATCTTTGCGGAGAAGCGTATAGTGGTTGTTTCGCAGGGTCTTGTCACCACGTCAAGCTTGTAACTTTATTCTAACGAGTCATTGTACTTCTGAGATTTTCACTTGGGAAGAGAGTCACTGTGTAACGTTGGTAGAATATCACTATCTGCAGTATTCCATATCACGATGAAAGCGCGCGTTCTCTATGTGATGATCATTCGTGTTGGGTTTCTTCACCCCGAAAGCTTCTCGTAATAAGCGCTGATATTGGTGATCTACAAATAGTAGCCATCGATCTGGGTGATATATTCTCTACGAAACTACGATCTCCTCAATTGGAGCCGATCTTTGCTTTCTTGTTGGAGGAGGGGTCATGGGTTTCAACACATGAGCGACTGCGTTCCGCCTGGAGCTCCAGGGTAAGGCAAGCTGCACCACCAATACAACGCAAGGCGATCACCTAGGTCAACGGCAAGAATTGGGATTGTTCTCTCAATAAATCTCAGAATGCTGGCCAAATGATCCATGTCTGTCGTTTTACTTGACTTTTCAGTCCGATGCTATCGTTGGTAGTGAGCTGTGATATTCAGGAATCGCGCGAGCGATCCGACCTGGAATAATGATAACGGGCAAATACTGCGTGAAATATAAACGGTTTCCCTTCTGTACTATCGTGGAGGTCGGTGGAATGCTATCATCTTAATCAGTAGGAAAATCGATATATTCTGTTGATTCAAGCTCCAGCATGCGATTTGAGTAGTTGAATGTAAGATCAGTTGACAACACAAGCATCTTGCGAGCTTGGTTGGCATGGAGTCGTCTCTATGTTCTCGAAGACAAGCTTATGGGTGATGCTTTGAATGGGACTAACTCCTTGTGGGCAATGAAACGCAGTTTCATGGCAGAATGGCAAGCTGTCAACGGTACAGCAGCATGAAGCCTTATGGAGTTTGAGAACCATAGCGATGTCTCTCATATCGAACGAATAAGACTGCGCTCTCTGTGAAGGGGTTATACTGCCTATTCAAGCTGCTGTTTCATCAGGCAACCAGTTAAGTACTATATATTCCTCAAACAAACAACTGTTGTCGAAAGCTCTTCAGGACATCAGGTAACGAATTCTGCCGAGTCTAAGAGAGAGTTCGCGATGCCAAACTTAGCAAAGGGGCCCAATTCCAGGATCAGTTCATCTGTCATTCAACTGTCGATCTCCACTCCCCGGAGTCCTCGCGACCCTCGGGAAGCGGTAGATTAGGAGATTGATAATTATGAAGCAAAATCCGGGGAAAATATCATCGGATAATGCATAGTTAAGAGGAAATGTAGGACCTCTTCTCTAGGAGAGAAAAAAAGATTTAGTCAAGTTTAGTGCATGATAGCAAGCTTGTAGACCAGTTTATTTTGGCATCATGATTTAGTGTCAGAAGTTTCTTGTAAGTCGATGGGTGTTGCTCAGTGAGTCAGAGTAAGCGAGCTGAGCGATGGCATCGAAAACACCATGGATTTCTCCGTGCTTATTTTCTGTCCACGTTGAACATTTCTAATGAAGCTGATTAATTCATAAAAGGATTAATAATCTCATCTTAGAAATTCCTGCACCGGGTCGTCATAAATATCACCCAATGCCCCAGAAACCTCAGCCAGGTCGTCATCTTACGCCCTCAACTCCACGACTCGGTCGTCATATTAGCAAAAACAGCATCGCCTCGGGCGTCACGTCGGCATTTAACAAGTATTTTCTCGCTCCCTCGAATCGAATGTTTTGTCAGCTAGACATGCCGCTATACCGAAGGAGGTAATTTTTCCCACGCTTGATCCACTCGCCAAGCATGGTTAATGACGGGGCGAGCGAGATTCGAGATACTACAAAGCGTGATAGCATCCTCTTCTTTTTTCTTGTATTGTAGCCTCGGTGTACGATTAGATGGTTGAATACTACTGTTACCTCTTATTGTCTTATATTCTTTATCTTGTGTGCATATCATGAGTCGAACTGATGAAGAGAATCCTGGTGTCCAGGCTGGACGGAGCCGGGATTCTTCTATGGATGTTGAGAAGCTCGGCCGTCAACGACCTGAAGTGTTCAAGTCAAGATGGGCCGAACTAGGATTTAGTTTCTCTGTGTTTTGTTCTATGCTAATGGCTGTAAGTTCCATCCCTCCTATTGCTCTATGTCAACCACTGTTCAACGCAGGCACTGACATCATCAGGAATTCTTCGTCAGTGGATTTCATGTTATCCTTCCACCATTAGCCGAAGAACTCAATATCCCAGCTGCTTCGCAAACATGGCCTTCGAGTGTTTTTTCTCTTATAACAGGAGCAATGCTTCTACCAATGGGACGCCTAAGCGATATGTATGGCGGATACATCGTCTTCAACGGTGGTCTCCTGTGGTTCATGCTCTGGGCACTCATCGCGGGATTCAGCAAGAACTACATGATGCTCATCTTCTGTCGAGCTCTTCAAGGCTTTGGCCCTGCTGCATACCTTCCCGGTGGCGTTATGTTGATGGGCAAATTCTATCGTCCAGGACCTCGAAAGAATCTCATCTTTGCTTTATACGGGGCCTTTGCACCCCTGGGGTTCTTCTTTGGTATCTTCGTTGCAGGTCTAACAGCAGAGTATCTTGACTGGCGCTGGTACTTTTGGATCGGTACTATCATTTTTGCCGTTGTCTCTTCCGTTTCCATTCTCGCTGTTCCTTTCGACTTCCGCGATAGAAAGACTGGTATCCCCATGGATTGGTGGGGTGTCGGAACTATCGTCCCTGGCCTTCTCCTTGTTGTCTACTCTCTGACAGATAGTTCACATGCCCCCGACGGCTGGGCTACACCCTATATCATCGTCACACTGATACTCGGAGTCATGTTCCTAGGCAGCGCATGGTACGTCGAAACGCATAAAGCCCGAGTTCCTCTATTGCCCGCAGACCTCTTTGCGCCTAAGGGGATGAATCGTCTGCTCGCCGTGCTCTTCATGGCCTTCGGCACCTTTGGTCTCTTCCTATTCTATTCAAGCTTCTACATGGAGTTGGTATTGCACAGGTCACCACTCATAACTGCGGTCTGGTACATCCCTATGTGCGTTGGTGGCCTCATCATTGGCACCGTTGGAGGCTTCACACTACACTTCCTACCAGGGCGAGTGCTGCTGTTCATCTCATCACTGGCAAATGCGATTACCATGTTGCTGTTTGCTCTCATGCCTGAGAATCCGAACTATTGGGCCTGGGTTTTCCCAGCAATGGTTTGTTGTACCATCGGCATCGACATCACTTTCACAGTCAGCAACATCTTCCTGACCACCAACATGCCAAGCCATAGACAGGGACTCGCGGGAGCTCTAATCAACAGTGTTCTCTTCCTGGGAATAAGTTTCTTCCTCGGTATTGCAGACATTGCGGTTGCAGAAACGGCGAACCTGGGACTTCGAAAAAGCTACAAGGTGGCATTTTGGCTGGCCTTTGGCGTGGCATCGATTCCTTTGCTCTTCATACCATTCATTCAGATTGGATCCGCTAAGAGCGAGCTTACAATGGATGAGCGGCAGAGATTGGAGAATCCACCATCTGTTAGAGAGTCGGAGGTAGAACAGGAGGCAGAAACACAACCACAACCACAGGAGCCGAAGACTTGAGATCCTTAGAGGAAAAACCTCTGACCTATTCTTAGGACTTCGAAATAACCTAATATAAAGAGCAATAAATCTATACTGAATTGACCTAAATTTACTTCTGTCTCCTTGTGACTTAGAGTACCTAGAGGTCCTGAGTTTTCTTGCTTCCCCTGATTCTCGAAAGGGAGAGCCGTCACTTTTCATGCTAGATGCTCTTTAATACTTGAGCAATACCTTTTCACCTGCATAAATTGTTGTTTCAATGCTTATTACCCACAAAGGGAAAAAATACATAGTACCACCGGTGAGTATAATAAATCTGTTGATATGCGGGTGAGTAAGATCTCCCCCGGCTATAACACAAGACTAGATCCAGGTACCGATCGAACTACGCGGATGAAACGTGATTTACCCCATCGGACATCTGCTTCAACAAACCTGCAGGGTCGAAGATAGCACAGAAGCAAACACCCTACGAAGCATTGGTCTGCCCCGTGGAAGCAAGAAAACTTCCGGTATCAAACTTAGACGCCGGGAATACACAGTCAAAGGTCTACTAAATTATACTAATCCGACCTCAGTCTTTTTGTCACTTAGGTTAAAATAGAGGACCTAAGTCCTTGCCAAATTCTGAAAATATCTGTCCGTTTGCCCATAGAGCAACATGAGTCAAGATAATAGTAGAAATGCTCTCCTAATAATAGAGCCCCAACTACCGTTGTTTCAGGACATCCATACCCAGTAACAAAAATGTGACCCGGCAACCCGGGTTTTGGGCAAGAAGCCGATTGCAACAGTAATGTCACGATGTAACTGGACCCTTCGGAAGATAGCGGCTCTCTTACGCAGAGTTGAGTTGTTTCTTGGTTTCGGAGTCTACCATTTTAGAGCTGCGACGCGGATGCAAAGGACCACATGCCCCTGCATGAGATGATGAGATAGCAACGTGTTCCCTGGCTGCCACCTGTATAAATGACCAGGATCCAACGTGGTGAACCAGGGTTGCAGGCGCCACAATGTGGTTTTCTGCAACACTGGCTGGCAAGATAATGAAACCAGCAACGGGTCTGCGAACGGCGGGTTTACAGATGAGAAAACGTTGACAAGAGTTTGTGTCGTTGAGGCTTGGCCGTTGCGAACTGATGGAGGCGTTTTTGATGTTGAAACCACGGTGATCCTGGTCAAAACGGCCCAGAGCTCTGGTGTGCCCATTAAAACCCCTGTCGATGATCGAGATTGAGAGGTACAGAGTACATAGCCAAGATATCAAAATTCTTGATATGCTGTTACAAGCCAAGACATTTCTTACCATTTGACCATTTATTGCTGTAAGCGACACGACACGGGTCGAGCTCCAAGTCTGACATTCGTCGTCATCATGGTCGAATCTTGATGTGCACACCGTTCGTTTTTCACCGCGAATTGCTTCAGCCAAGCCCAAGCCATCTGCGGCTTCTCTGCAGTCTGAGCGGAGCATCCCAGGGACTAGCACTAAAGGTTGCATCGGGCCTATGGGATACCTCAAAAGCCATGAGGAACAGGGACTAGAAACTTGGCCGCGAGTGGATTGTTCGGTAGAGTTGGCGTTGAAATCCTCTGCCGCTTCCGGGGAACCAAAAAAACAGGGAACGACATGACGACGAAAGATGGTGGGTATCTGTTCCAGCGTAGGGGTCGACAGTTATCAACGGCGCTATCTAAAGCCACAGTCAGGAAATGGCATCTTGTTGATGTTCATTGGAAGATTATTTGTTGTTTTGCTAGATCATGGAGGGTAGAGAAATCTGGGGGATAAGCCTGGGCCCGCATGCGAAACGAGGTAAAACATGCAAAGGAAAAGTCTTCTTTTTTGTTTCTTTTTTTCGGTATTAGATCATTGGTCGACGGGGAGAAAAGAAGGATCGAGCTTGTGGAGACTGGCGTTTCTAGTTTCCGATGGTTGGTCGAGTTACATTGAATGGACGGAAAAGAGAAGAGAGCCCATAGCATCGCGATCTGGTCATTTCTTACAGACTCAGAGAGATCCAATCTTTGAGATGGGTACGGGATGGGCATTATTGTGGAGGTATTAAGGGATGCTGCTGCTGCAATATCAGCTGAGCCCTATAGCACATCCCAAGCATGTATTGTCTTATCAGACTCTCCCTTTAGCATTGATCAAGTCAGACTTGTTCATGGGCGGGTTTAGTGTAGATTGAAGAGTGTGACATCCCATGCCGTTTTCAATCATTATGGGCAAAGCTGCATCTGCCTTGTCCGAGTAAAGCTTCAACTCTGTTTATACGTTTTAGGTTTAAGATTATTTACATTGACTTTTCCGTAAACAACACTCACTCACTCACTCACTCACTCTTACTCTGCGCTATTCATAACGTCTCATCCATTGAATTGAATTGAATTGACCGATGAAAAAGTCTTGGTATCGTCCCACTTAAGTCAACGGGCAAGCATCCTTTCTCCAACTTCCAACTTTTTTTTACAACTTTGCGACATTGGGATCCAATTCAGTCCTTCTTTTCTTCTTTTGCGCCGATACAACTGTTACGCAACCACAACAGACAGTGGAGGCCAATCTCTCTGCCAACATCAGCCGTACCGCGACTTGTACAACTCTGACCGACTCTTTATCTCGTTGTTTGCTTCTTGTACGCCTGGGACCTTGCGTACTTGTCTGACCCGAGAGGTACATACACGACCGTGCATTGCGCTTCAACGCTTATATCAACTCGTTTTCTAAAGCTTGTTCGTTGCACTGCACCTGCAAATGCGAGCCGTCAGGTACGAGCCAATTCTCCTCGCAGCCACGTTTTTTTCTCCGGTTCCCTGCATCGTCTCATTTCATCTCATATCTGGCTTCTTATTTGCTTGTCTCTCTGTCGTTGTCTTTGTCTTGAGTTGCGGGCCTTTCCGAGCGTACCTGGTTCGCTCGGTACCTGGATTATCCTGTCTCTCCATGCGACGCGACCCAGCATTGAAACACCAGGATACCTTTCCGCTTGGCTTGTGCTTTGCGCTACACTACCAGTTCGATCCAGCTAATTCGTCTTCCTTCGTCAGTGCAAGTCTGTGCTGCGCTGGCGATAGTTATTATACTCTCCAGCCATTTCCGTCTTGCCTATATCAACGTCGACTTTTGGCTTCCCGCCTTGTTCCCGTTGCTACAACGACCCCTGCCTTCAAATATCCGTTCGTCGAACTCTGAACAAAAGTCTCGCCGTTTTTGGTCCAGCCATCCTAACTTTACTTCTAGACATATTCGCGCTGTCGCCCCGTGACCTTTTTGTTTCCCAATTCTCTTCATCCAACAGCTTCAAGAGCTTCAACGTCCTTGCGCTCGAGCTCTCGACCCTGGTCTGACACCGGCTTCCCACTATCGCAAACTACTACCGAAACTGCGATACCTGCAGCCAGCTATCATTATAGCACACCGACTTCAGCCCAGCATATCATGGGGTGCTGACCCGTGACCTTTCATTACCACACTACAAACTACAGTCACTTCGATAACAGCTGTCAGTGCATTCGCTGTGCTGCGCTGCTGCGGCGTCCGTCCTCGATTACATTCGGGTACTGGGAACCGAATCTGGACAATCTTGTCCATTTATATCCAATTCCCTGTCTGGCCGGCGATCTGGATGCTAAGCGCATCCTTGCTTGATAAGAATTAACACAAAGGCAGCTTCCTCCCTGCCTTGTTCGGTTGGCGCAGGATCGCTCGACTTTTGCGCTCACCAATCAGTCATCATGACTTCTCCAAAGGCTACAATATCTGACCACGGCCAAGAGAACGACGACACCCTTATAGAACCTGTGCTATCGTCTCCTCTCACAACGCCCCAAACAACAAGTCCTGAGCTGGTCTCGTTTCAGTCGCTGGCCGACCAAACATCAACACCACTCAGCATCATGGACGATTCATGCTTTCTCGACATCGACAAGTTCACCGCAAGCGGTCTCGAGTCAAGCAGTGTTAGTGCTGGTCTCGACAAACCTACAGCGTCATTCAGCCAATCGCCAATGATTACAGCGGGGTCGCCCGCTAGACCCTCGGATCCCAGCACTAAGAGCCAGCGCAACGCAGATTCTCTTGGATGTATCCGTACGGGAACAGATACAGATGGCGGCCTCGCCGAACAGACACGTGCCGCTCATGAGGACAATGTTTCTGGATCAGTCGAGAAGGAATCAAAGTTACAACAAACTTCTAATCGGCAATCGTATCAGAGATTCCAAGAGTACGACCAAACAAAGCCATTAGAGGTCACTGCGCAGCCAAAAATCATCTCGCCAGCGGAAGCTGCATCAAATACGACAGGCTTCGCTACCCAAAATAGCATCGCCCCATCAAATACCGGCGAGCCCAGTCTTGGTTTCAGGGGCCCTCATTCCGATCAGCACGAGTATCGAATAGATAGTTCGAGCAGAAATCAGCAATACGAGTCTTCTCTTGCATCTATAGGGCCTTTATCGGTGGCAAGGCTCCCTGCGTCAGGGATAGCCACAGCACAGGCACAGGCAAGCAGCCACTATAGTGCTCCTCAAAGCGCCACCCAGGCCATGTCAAGCACGGCCTCCACTAGTAACAATTCTATTCCCCCTGGGCATCAAAGACACCGCACCGGACATTCCTCACACGACTCCCGAGACAACGACTTTTCTCCCTCTCACACAACATCCCGTTCTTCTCGAGTCGGTGGCATAAAACTCGATACGAGTTTTGTCAAGCCCACGCCAAGGCCCATTGTCCGTACAGCGCCCGACTCACCTTCGCTCAGTATCCAACATCCAACTCCCGACATTACCTCCCAGGCTCGATCTGGAGCATACGTCGGGAACATCGCACAACTCGAAGCGACCGCCGAACGATTGTCTATGACCAGTTCCATCGACGATGCGATTCGAGATTTGCACACTGAATTAAAGCGATCCGATAGCAGACGATCCTCCATCCTTGCTGCCAGCGTCAAAGCCTCAGGGTCCATCGACGATTACACCAGTAACCCCGGCTCCGCTATCGAACAACTAAGACGACATCCTTCTATCGCTTCTTCCATCGTTTCTACAAATAACGCCGCACGCCACGGTGGTTATTCCCCTGGTGGATACGTACTTTCGCCTAATCACTCCTTTACCGGACGTCTTCGGTCAGGATCCAAGAATTCGGCTGGCCGACCAGACTTTGATCTTGACTCAGTTCTATCCCGTCACGGCCCAGGCAAAGCATCTGTTAGAAGTGTCCGGTCGACAAAGGTCTCACTTGCCGAGATCTCGGAATCAGAACCTATTGCACTAACCCAGGACGTCCTCGACATGGCCGACAAAACACCGGTCAAGAACCCTGAGGGTGAATCTCTCCTCCCTGATGAGCTACGCGATGCCAACATGCCCGCCACCAACGTATTCCAAAACATGATGGGAGAGGACGATTTTATGAACTCCAAGAACGAGCACCCGCAACCTGATGCGAGCACTGGTCTTCTTGCCGACCAAGAGTCTAGGGATCCTCCGCGACCCGGAAGTTCACATTCAGATACGACATTCCAACAATGCCAGGATGCATTTGGCGACTTTGATGGCGTCCACTGGGTGCCTGAACAAGATGACCCTTACTCTCTCCCCGATGACTTGGAGCCTCAACCGCAGCCTCGACCTCGACAGCGACAGATGAGCCATTCCGAACATGTTCGGCCACAGTCTTACTTTGACCCCGAGTCTGGTCAACAAATGCTATACTACCCTGCGCGGGTTCCCGCTATGCTCAATCTGCCCCCCAAATTGTCCAATAAACCAAAGGCCAATGAAAGAAATAAGCGACGCTCCCAGGTGATGAGTGCTATGTTTGAAGGCAACAGGCAATCGAAGATGTTGGACGCCGATGCAAAGGCACAAGAGCGCGATACTACGAGAGATTCCTGGCTCCCTGACCCTCTTGCTGGTCATCGAGAATCATTTGCTGCTTTATCATCTGACGGATTTGGCAATTTGGGCCAGGAACCAGAGACAATTCGTTCTGTCCACTCGGACCAAGATGTTCCTCCTGCTGTACAACCTGAAGCCAACGCCAACGGTCCGATTGAGACACTGAGGCGCCCTCAACGGTTGTCTCGGAACGAACTTGACAAGCGAAAGTCGAGAATGTCAAACTTGCCTCCACAACTCAGAGCAAGTGCCTACTTTGATCTACCCGACAACACGCAAGGAGAGATCGAGGTTAAGGACGGCTCAGCCATGGCCACCCTTGAAAGCATTCTAGATGCCTCGGCAAACGCCCCTGTCAGTGCATTTACCGATCACGAACGCGCCGGCAGACTTGGAAAGGAAGTTTACGGCAAGGAAAAGAAGCGAGCCTCAGTTGCTGCATCCACGGTTCTTCAGCCAGAAGGCGATAAGAAACATGCCAGAAGGCGTTCCTCTTTTATGTGGCTTGGCAAACGTCACAGCCATGTTAGTGACGATGACAAGGATCATAAGTCAGAGTCTGGGCTGGGACCTGTCAATGCTGACACGAATGCGGATGAGCACGACGGACTAGCTCGCAGTGTCGACGGTCGTAGCGATGGCCATGTTAATGATGAGCAACAAGCCGCCGAAGAAGCTGAAGACCTGTCTGAGGAGGAAGGCTACAATGGACCCCCAACGACACTCCTGGCCGAGTTACAGTTGCGAAAGCAGCAGCAAAAAGAACGTACCCAGCGAACATTTCCAGGGGGCATGCATGCAACACTGTTAGAGATGGATGCTGTTGCCGAAACTCAGAAGAAGGCAAGAAATAACAAGCGTATCAACCTGGCATGGGAAGAAGGCCAGGCACAAGCTGCTGATGAGGATTCCGATGACGAGGATATTCCTCTGGCTGTCATTGCAGCACGTAACCAAGGTGCAAAGAATGTTATGGATCTTCAACGCCCTATTGGCTTGATGGAGCGTCGTGAGATGGAAGAGAACGAACCCCTCAGTCACCGCCGAGCTCGTCTGCATGGCCAGGATCCTCGATCTATGGTGATCAGTCACAGACCTAGCATGAACAACCTCAGTGCCAATCATCTTCCCACGACTCCTCATTCGGCACACCAATCTGTTGCCCATCTTTCAGTACAAAACGCATCGACTGAGCCGGATGATGAGTTTGAAGGAGAGACTCTTGCTGATAGAAAGCGACGGCTTGCAGCCAAGGAGGAAGCAGAGAACCTTCTACCGAAAGCCCGACCTGTCAGCAGTGCGTTCTCCGTTGAGCTCCTCAATCAATTCGAGGATCCTGAAGAGAAGAAGAAGAAAGAGGAAGAGAACAAGCCCAAGGCAGGCGAGGAGGAAACCCTGGGTCAACGACGCAAACGTCTACAAGCTGAGCGAGAAGCTCGTGAGCGTGAGATGAGTTTCAACCAACTAAACGCCAGCGCCGAAGAGGCTGAGGCACCGATCCCAGGCATCAACGGGCGCATGCACCAGTTGTCCAGCGTTCTCTCTGCTCATCCTAAAAGGGAGACCAACCAAGCCCAAGAGGAGCGCGCTCGTATGGAACATGAGAGGAGGCTTTTGAGAGAGCGCGACGCTAAGATGGCCGCTTATCGAAGCCAAATGCCGCAAGCTCTCGGTGGCCCTAGCAATGCGCAATCTGGAGGTTACCGTGGAGGTACTTTCAACAATGGTCTTGGTGGCCAGAACTCCCAAGCAGCCATGTCATCCCCTGCCCTTCATACGCAACTGTTCAACCAACCAGCTCTTAACCACCGAAAGAGTGCTGTGTTCAGTACTTATGGGGCCCCTATGCAACAAGCCCCATATGGTGGTTCAGCTTCGAACCTGGGTGCGATGAACATGAGGTATAATGGCATGCCCAACGGCATGAACCCTTACGGCGCTGGTGCCATGAGTGTTTATGGTGGAGGCATATTGCAACCTGGCATGCAAATGCCAGGTCAAGGTGGTTCTACCAACAGAATCGAGCAGTGGCGTCAGGGTGTTCACCCTTAAGCAAGTCAATAACATACCGGCTGTTGACATGGTCTGCAAGTACCTCTTTTAAGACGACACATCTGGAAGATACATATAGTGTACTGTTTTGAGGAAACATAGAAGGGAAGGGGAAGCTTTTTACAGCATTGCTATCACTGGTGTTGTGGATAGAGGTCAATGGTGGGATAACATCTTGAGGAATTGGCTTTTTCTTGTTCTGCATGGCACCTAGCATTGCATGGCGCTGGAAATACTTGCGACGCTGGAAGGGCACAGCTATTTCTTGACAATCTAATCGTTTTAATATGTTTTTCTGGGATTGCTTCTTCAATCCGGTGGCATGTAGTTTTAGACTAGGAGCATGAACACGATGATATGACCAAACTACTCAAGTCCAAATGCCCAACAGTGATGCAAATGCACGGGGAGGTATCAACTCGTCATATTGCAAGAAACAGACATACAGAAAAATTAAGCAACCCAATGTCTACAGGACCAACGCCAGGATGATAATAAGCTTACCTCCCCCTTTTCAATCTTCTAGATGCTTTTGAATTCCTCAGCTTCACCTCCGCTTGCCGAAGCTACCAGCCGTCTTTTGCAATTTGGATGGTGGTGCAGCTTCAACATCACTTTCCTCGTCCTCACCCATAGACTCATCCACATCGTCATGGTTGACCTCATCCTCGTCCAAAGACTCCTCGGCGTCGCTATCGTCCTCCTCACCAGCTGAATCCTCCTCATCGTCAGAGTCGCCAACAAAGCCGTTGGTGATGGGAACATCGTCGTCTGAATCGTCAAACTCGGTGTCAAGACCTCGCCTTCGACCAGGTGTGCGCGCAGCATCGTCCTCACCCTCAACCCAGATAACATCCTCGTCATCTTCATCAGAGTCCGAGTTATCGCCGTTGTGAAGACCGGGACGCGACATCTTGCGACGAAGATCCATTTGGCCCTCGAGCATATCGAGCTTACCCTTTAGGGCGAGGAGACTCGACAGACCCTTGGCGCGCTCGGCGAGAACCTTTTGCAGGCCGCTGAGACTGTGGATGACCTTGGGCTGAGATGCGAGAGCACCGCCATGAGCGACTAGTGTCCACTGGACCCAAGTCATAAGGTTTCCGGCGCGACCGGGACGGCGGTACAAGCGAGCGGCGAGCTTGGTAAGAAGAGTGCCAGCGAGAGCGCTGTCGAGGCGCTCAATGGTGTTGCGGATGGTGGGGAGATCGGTGGTGTGCAGACACGACTCGAGGAGGTCTGTGTCGTCGGTACGGAGGGCCTGAGAGAGAACGGTGGTAAGGG